>JAGXJF010001879.1:0-39703 GCA_019208055.1 Stipa capillata
GGCTTTGGGTATTACAGAAAGTCCGGATCTCCTCCAGAAATTCCCGACCCATCCGACCGAACCGTCCAACAGACTTGTTTCGCACCATCCGAACGGACCGTCCCGAACCCTCCAAAGGGTCCGTCGGGAAGAAGGTCCGGATCTCCTCTAGAAGTCCCGAGCCGTCCGACCAAACCGTCCAACCCGACCGCCCCGGACTGTCCCGAACCCTCCACACAGTCCGTCCAGAAGAAGGTCCGGATGTCCTCTAGAAGTCCCGAACCATCCGACCAAACCGACCTACCCGACTGTCCCAGACTATCCAAAAGGACTGCTCTAGACCGTCAAACGAAACGTCCCGAACCCTCCAAACGGTCCGTCTGAAAGAAGATCCGGATCTCCTCTAGAATTTCCGAACCATCCGACCAAAACCATCGAACTCGACCGTCCCGGACAGTCCAAACGGACTGATCTAGGCTGTCAAAACGGTCCGTCCGGAAGAAGGCCCGGATCTCCTCTAGAAGTCTCGAACCATCCGACCAAACCGTCCAACCCGACCGTCCCGGACCGTCCAAACAGACCGTCCCGAACCCTCCGAATGTCCGTCTAGAAGAAGGTCCCGATCTCCTCTAGAAGTCCCAAACCATCCGACCAAGCCGACCAACCTGACCGTTCCGAACCCTCCAAACGGTCCGTCCGGAAGAAGATCCGGATCTCCTCTAGAAGTTCCGAACCATCCGACCAGAACCGTCCAACTCGACCGTCTCGGACAGTCCAAACGGACCGATCTAGACCGTCAAAGCAGTCTGTCCGGAAGAAGGCCCGGATCTCCTCTAGAAGTCCCGAACCATCCGACCAAACCGTCCAACCCGACCGCCCGGACCGTCCAAACTGACCGTCCCGAACCCTCCGAACGATCCGTCCGGAAGAAGGTCCCGATCTGCTCTAGATGTCCCGAACCATCCGACCAAGCCGACCAACCTGACCATTCCGAACCCGCCAAATGGTCCGTCCGGAAGAAGGTCCGGATCTCCTCTAGAACCCCCGAACCATCCGACCAAACCGTCCAACCCGACCGTCCCGGACCGTCCCGAACCGTCCACACGGTCCGTCCGGAAGAAGGTCCGGATCTCCTCTAGAAGTACCGAACCATCCGATCAAACTGTTCAACAGGAGCGTTCCGCACAATCTGAACGTACCGTCCTGAACCCTCCAAACGGACCTTCTGGAAGAAGGTCCGGATCTCATCTAGAAGTCCCGAACCATTCGACCAAACCGTCAAACCCAAACGCCTCAGACTGTCCCGAACCCTCCAACGGTCCGTCCGGACGAACCGACAAAACCGTCCAACTGGACTGTTCTGCACCCTTCGAAGGGACCGTCCAAACCTACCCTCCCGGACCGTCCCGAACCCTCCAAACAAACCGTCCGGAAAAACATCTAGATCTGCTCTAGAACTTCCGAACCATCCGACCAAACCGTCTAACCCGACCATCCCGGACCGTCTAATCGGACCGTTCCGAACCATCCAAACGAACCGTCCAGATCTTCTCTAGAAAGTCCCGACCCATCTAATCGAATCGTTCAACAGGACTGTTGCGCACCATCCGAAAGGACTGCCCACACAGACCGTCCCAAACCTTCCAAACGGTCCGTCCGGAAGAAGGTACGGATCTCCTTAAGGAGTCCCGAACCATCCGACCAAAGCGTCTAACCCGACCATCCCGGACCATCTAAATGAACCGTTCCGGACCGTGCAGACGGTCGGTCCGGAAGAAGGCCCTGACCTCCATTAGAAGTCCCAAACCATCCGACCAAACCATCCAACAGGAGCGTTTCGCACCATCCGAACGGACCGTCTCGAACCCTGAAACCGGTTCGTCCGGAAGTAGGTCCGGATGTCCTCTAGAAGTCCCGAGTAATCCGACCAAACCGTCCCACCCGACCGTCCCGGACTGTCCCAAACCCTCCACACGGGCCGTCCGGAAGAAGGTCCGGATGTCCTCTAGAGGTCCCGAGCCATCCGACCAAACCGACCTACCCGACTATCCCGGACTGTCCAAAAGGACCGCTCTAGACCGTCAAACGGAACGTCCCGAACCCTCCAAACTGTCCGTCCGGAAGAAGGTCCGGATCTCCTCTGGAAGTCCCGAACCAACCGACCAAACCGTCCAACTAGACTGTTCCGCACCCTTCGAATGGACCGTCCAACCCAACCATCTCGAACCGTCAGAACGGACCGTCCCAAGCCCTCCAAACAGACTGTCTGGAAGAACGTTCGAATCTACTGTAGAACTCCCGAACCATCCGACCAAACCGTCTAACCCGACCGTCCCGGACCGTTCCGAACCCTCCAAACGGACCGTCCGGAAGAAGGTCTGGATCTCCTGTAAAAAGTCTCGACCCATCCGACCGAAACATTCAACAGGACTATTCTGCACCATCCGAACGGACTGCCCACATGGACCGTCCCGAACCCAACAAACGGTCCGTCCGGAAGAAGGTACGGATCTCCGTAAGAAGTCCAGAACCATCCGACCAAACCGTCTAACCTGACCGTCCCAGACCGACCAATCGGACCGTTCCGAACCCTCCAAACGGACCGTCCGGAAGAAAGTCCGGATCTCCTCTAGAAATTCCCGACCCATCCGACCGAACCATCCAACAGTATTGTTTCGCACCATCCGAACAGACCGTCCCGAACCCTCCAAAGGGTCCGTCCGGAAGAAGGTCCGGATCTCCTCTAGAAGTCCCTAGCCATCCGACCAAACCTGTTTACAGCGTAATTTGGCTTTGAGATTTATCCAGTTGGCCAAATTAGTATTGCGGTTGGGAGTTGAAATAATGGACTAACAAGCTGTGGCTTTAGTGTTAAACTTTTTATACAGGCTCGACTATTGCAGCATCCCAAATAGAACCTCCTAACACGGAGCACCAGCGCGCCCGCATCCCCGAGTACTAGTGTTCCCGAGTACTTGTGACCCCGAGTACTCGCAGCCCGAGTACCCGTGTTTCCGAGTACTCACGTTTTCGAGCACTGAGTGGATCAACTCGGGAACCCGAGTGATTTCCCCGAGTACCAGGACATCATCCAGATCAACTTGGGACCCGAGCAGCCCGTGTCCCCGAGTACTTGTTCGCGCGAAAATTGGATCCGCGGAACACCTAGGTAATGTGGAGTTGCCAACCGTACTTTCGTGTACGATAAACGATTGCTTTCCAGGCAAAGCAATAAAGGATAACTATCGTACTTTCGTGTACGATGAACGATTGCTTTCCGAGCAAAGCAACAAAGATCTTCTTATTTCGTAAAGAAGAAACGACTATTTTCCAGTGCAAAACAGCAAAGATCTACTGCTAAGAACAAAAAGATAAAGGTAATAGATTGATTTGTGTCGATTGTTGGATATCTCAATCGGCCGTCACCCTTTACACATTTATAGGGCGGCTGGTCTTTCCGTAGATACAGACATGCAATCTTTCCTTATTTAAAGGATCCTGATCCTAACATATAATCTATAACCACCTTTGAACCAGGACTCCTTGTATATGAGTGCCTTCCCGAATCTGTGATTAAGTTTCCTTTGTGATTCTCCGTGGTTCCTTGTTTCCCAAGTTGAAGTCTTCTGATATCTCCAAGTCGAAGATTCTGTCCTCGGAAGCAGACTTGGATGCGGCCGACTTGTTGTATGAACTCATCAACTCGGTGGCGCCGCGACCTGTTTCCAGTACTCGAGGTCAAAACGGTCTATGCGGGTCTCGGAGGCCTCTGCGAGTACCTTAGTACTCGGGGACACGGGCTGCTCGGGTCCCAAGTCGATCCGGACGATGTCCTGGTACTCGGGGAAATCACTCGGGTTCCTGAGTTGATCCACTCAGTGCTCGAAAACGTGAGTACTCGGAAACACGGGTACTCGGGCTGCGAGTACTCGGGGTCGCAGGTACTCGGGAACACCAGTACTCGGGGATGCGGGTGCGCTGGTGCTCGGTGTTAGGAGGTTCTGTTCGGGATGCTGCAATAGTCGAGCCTGTATAAAAAGTTTAACACTAAAGCCACAGTTTGTCAGTCCATTATTTCAACTCCCAACCGCAATACTAATTTGGCCAACTGGATAAATCTCAAAGCCAAATTACGCTGTAAACACATGCCCCCCTGTTTTCGGTATAATGGTATTTACCGAAAATACTATGTCGTTTCTCAGGGCGATATAACATATCGGCCAAACCAGCTATCAAGCTTCTTGCCACAAGCTTGGATAAAATTTCTTCAAATACCTTCCGTTAAGAGCTTTAGACAAACCCTCTCCTTGTAAAGTTTGCACAAAATAGGAATTTCCAGGAACAATTTCTACAACTCTATATGGACCTTCCAGACTCGGCGACCATTTGCCGAATTTATTACTTTTGGTTCCAACAGGCAAAATTGTCTTCCATACCAAGTCTCCTACCTGAAACGATTTCTCCCTTACTCTCTTGTTGTAAGCCTTTGCTACTCTTAACTTCTCTTTTTCAATCTCCCGCAAGGCTTTTAGCCTCTCTTTTGCGACTTCATCTATTCTGTCCAGCATCAAATTATTATAATCTACAGCCGACAAGTCGTTTTGTCTGGCTATTCTGAGAGCCTGTAAATTGATCTCGACAGGCAACACTGCCTCCTGTCCATATACCAACTCGTACGGCGTCACTCGAGTTGCCCCATGCCTGGATACTCGATGAGCCCATAGAGCTTCCGAAAGTACTTCATGCCACCTTCTCGGATGCTCCTCAATTTTCTTCTTTATAAGTTTAATCAATGTTTTATTGCTAGACTCGGCCTGTCCATTGGTTTGGGCATAATAAGGCGACGAGTTCAACAATCTAACTCCAAAGGACTCGGCAAACTCATTAAATTGATGAGACATAAAAGAAGCACCTTGATTAGTGGTCAAAGTCTGAGGAATGCCGAACCTATGAATAATGTGCTCTAAGACAAAACTAATTACCTCCTTATGAGTCATATTTCTCAAAGGAACTGCTTCAGTCCATTTAGTAAAGTAATCCGTAGCCACAAGGATGAAGCAATGACCCATAGAAGAAGCAGGATGTATCTAACCAATGAAGTTTAAAACCCCAACCCCTAAACGGCCACGGCTTTATAATAGGATTCATCATAGCCGCGGGTGCCAATTGTATGTTTCCAAATTTCTGACATGCTTCACATCCTCTATAATATCGAAAATAATCTTCCAACATCGTCGGCCAATAGAAACCTGCTCTTTTCAACAACCATTGCATCTTAGGGGCTGACTGATGTGTTCCACATATTCCTTCGTGTACTTCCCCCATGGCTATTCTCGACTGGTCAGGACCCAAACATTTTAACAATACTCCATCTATTGTTCGGCGATATAACTCATCGTTCAACAAGGTATATTTTATAGCTTGCCGCCGAATCTTCCTATCCCTTGTTTGACTCGGATCCTTCAGATAACTAGCCAAGGGTACTCTCCAATCATTAGATTCTAAGTTGCACGCCGACTCGGCTACTTGTGGTTCTTGTATTAAACTAGTGCCTATCGAGTCGGTGCCGCTTCTAGGCGCATTGGCTTCGAGTCCCGACAAGTCGGCCTCGACTTCAAACAAGTCGACCTTGCCTCTAATAGCAGCTAGCATCGGTTCCTTTGATATAAAGAATGTTCCTCTGCTGACTTGATACCCGGATGCTTGCTGTGCTAGAAAATTAGCTCTAGAATTATCTTCCCTAGGCACATGGCTGATAGTGAAAGTATCTAGGGACTTGATTATATCTAAACATCGGTTTAGGTAACTATTTAGTAGCCCAGCAAAACACTGGAATTCCCCATTAACCTGCTGAACTACTAACAATGAATCCCCGTAAGCATCTACGTCTCTTACGCCCATATCGACTAAGTTTTGCAAACCAAACAGCAGCGCCTCATACTCTGCCTAATTATTAGTGCAAGAATACTCTAGTTGGACTGATGCCTCATAAACAACATTATTTGGTGAAATTAAAACATTGCCAATGCCTTGCCCACTTCTACAAACCGATCCATCAACATAAAGTCTCCATGGGTATATACTAACATAACTAATACCTTCTTCATCCCTAACCCTATGATCAACAATGAAGTCGGCGACGACTTGACCCTTCATAGAGTGCAACGACTCATATATCAGATCATATTCTATTAATGCATAAGCCCATTTCCCAATCCTACCACTAAGAATTGGGTGTTGCAACATATATTTGACTACGTCGACTTGGCAAGCTACCACGCAAGTACTCGAAAGTAGATAGTGCCGAAACTTGGTACATGCATAGAACAAAGATAAGCAAAACTTCTCAATGAACACGTACCGACTTTCGGTGTCGAGCAGACGACGACTCGAGTATGCAATGATGCATTTTTCTTGTCAACCTCTTGAGTTAAAACCGCGCCGATCACCTTGTCTTGTGCAGCAATATACAATCTGAACGGCACACCCGACTTGGGTGCTCGAAGCACCGGAGGGCTCGATAAGTATCTCTTAATGTTATTGAAAGCATCTCGCTGCTCTGCCCCCCAAGTGAACTCGGCTTCATGCTTTAGCTAGAGTAAAGGGACAAATGATTCAATCTTTCCCGCCAGGTTAGATATGAATCGTCTTAAGTAATTTATCTTCCCCAATAGACTCTGCACATCCCTTTTGCATGTGGGTTCTTCTAACTTCTTGATGACTTCTATCTTCTTAGGGTCAATCTCTATACCATGTTCATGAATTATGAACCCTAAGAACTTGCCAACCGACACCTCAAAAGCACATTTGAGCGGGTTCATCTTCAACCCGTACCGACGCATCCTTTCAAAGGCTAGTCACAAGTCAGCTAAATGGTGATCAAAGCTATCCGACTTGACGACAATATCATCAATGTAGACTTCCAACACAATATCCAGGAGGTCATGGAAAATCAAGTTCATGGCATGCTGATATGTGGCGCCAGCATTGTTCAACCCGAACGTCATGACGACCCATTCAAACAACCCAACAAAGCCCGGGCAGCGAAAGACAGTCTTAAACATGTCCTCTTCGGCCAAAGATTTGATTGTACGCGGCATTGTCGTCTAAAAAGCTGACCACCTTGTGTCCCGAAGAGTCGTTTATTAACATGTCGGCTATTGGCATGGGATATTCATCTTTAGGAGTAGCCTTATTTAGATCCCTAAAGTCAATGCATACTATTATTTTACCGGTGTTCTTCTTCTCAACCGGCACAATATTTGAGATCCACTCGGCATACCTACACGGCCGAATAAACCCGGCTTTCACCAACTGATCGACTTCCTCTTTGATACGATCATACAGATTAGGGTTGAAACGCCTAGGTGGTTGCTTGTGTGGCCTGGATCCCGACTTAATGGGTAATTTGTGCTCGACTAGTCTTCTACTCAACCCGGGCATTTCAGTGTAATTCCAAGTGAAGCAGTCAATAAACTCTTTAAGTAATGCGCATACCTCGCCCTTCTGACCGACTTCTATATTGGCATTAATGAACGTAGGTCGGGGAACTCCTCCGTCAGCAATGTCGACTTCTTCAAGCGGGTCGGCCGATGAGAATCCTGGTCCGAGTTTCTCCATATCATCAAGGTCTTCAATGGTTTCGTGCATATCGTTCTTTCCGGAACGATATTCTTCAGTGTGCTTTTGTAGCCACTTAATGCTATATTCTTTATTCATTTTACAAAGATAAATTGTTAAGCCGAGCTATACAAGCCGGCTGTGCCTGTATAGGTACAAAACCATCCCTACCGATACTGACGTAGTCGTAATCTGATAAGTTCCTACCCGACAAGCACCTCATGTCGCCATGTTGCCAGTCAACCGTTGTCTCAGCAAGAGCGATGCAAGCCGAGTTGTCTGCTTCTATAATTTCGACCTCTTCATCTACCCACTGGATCAGGCATTGATGCAGGGTCGAGGGGATGCAGCAATTGGCATGAATCCAATCGCATCCCAAAAGCACGTTATATCGGCCTTTTGACGTCGACTACGAAAAAAGCAGTCAACAAGGTTTTGCTCCCGACTGTAAGTTCTACAGACAGTATGCCTTTGGCTTCGGATAACTCCCCCGAGAACCCACTGAGCCCCATGTTGGTCTTCATTAGCTCGGACTCCTTTCGGCCTAACTTGGAGAAAACCGAAAAAGGCATAATGTTGACTCCAGCGCCGCCGTCAACGAGCATGCGGCCGATAGGTTTTCCGTTGGTGTGATCCTTGATGAACAACGGCTTCAGGTGCTGTCCAGGCTTCTCTGGTTTCTCAAACGTAGCATTTTTCAGACCGAGTACGAGTTCTGCGACCTCTAACTCGGGCGCCCGAAAATCCATGGGCAACTCGAACACCATGTTGATATCCATGTCGGTAGGTATTTCCCTGCCATCACTACTGACAGCACGGGCTTCCTCCTTAGCTATGCACTTTTCTTTCCAAGTCATCTTTGCTGGAGTCATCGGCCTTGCTCAGTTGAACCACTCGTCGCGCTTCTTCTCGACTAGCTCCTCTCTGAGTTCAAGTACTCGCAATCGCTGTACCCTCAGTTTTTGAGTATGCGTGAGTCTTGTAGGGCACCATTGAGGCTTCGGCTTTGTCCCCGGCTCAACCGACTTGACGTTGCTGACCTGCTTCTTCGACACCGACTTATCGAGTTCATTCCTCCGTGTGCCGGGTTTAGTTGTGCCACTGGACTCTGGCCTGTCCGAGTTGTCTATCGTGCCGAACTGTATCCGCCGGGTTCCCGTTGGTGACGTCGAGTTGCTCTGCAGGTTGATTGACGCGGTGGGTCGTTGGTGTTGATTCGCCTCCGGAACTCGGGTAACGCCTGCTCCGTCCGAGTCGGGCGCGAGCTGGGCCGCCGTGGTGCTGCCAGATTTGGACTTGTCATGCTTGACTGGCACCCAAACATGCTTGACCGACGAGTTGTCTCTTTGGGACCCTCCGGATGCCGCCGAGTACCTCTGTACGCCGAGTTCCTTACTCGGTGACCCGGCTCTTGGGTTAAACCGAGTCCTCTTCCCCTATGGGTGTTCCTTGCACTCGGGCCTTGACGGGATCCAACTCGGCTAGGCAATGCCGATTGGTCCAACGGGATGTAGGGCCCAGGGATTGAAGCCCCATGGAGGGACCTGCGGACAGAAAGGAGGCGCACAGCCCCAATAAGCCGGGCCTGTCGCGAAGTATGGTGGCGGAACATATGGGCCTCTTTGCCAGTACTCGGGAGAACCGAACCCTGGTCGTGGAGGTGACCTGGGGCGCTTAGTGTTTCTGTGCCGAGTGAACACACTGTTGGAAGCGCGCGAAGTGTATTTGCCCAGCAGTTGTTTCGCTGTCGGCTTTGGCTTTGCGACTTGCCCATTTCCTTGGTTGACCTTCCAGATCCCGACTTCTGGACTTTTTGGTTTGATCATCCTTGGAGCAGCATTATCGTCAATGATAACGTTCTTCCCTTTTGCCGACTCGGCCTAGTCTGACCGAATTAGCACCTTCTTCTTCTCCAAGTCGATCACATTGATCGGAAAAGGATCGCTATCGAGTTTCATCTTGGTACTCTAAGCAAATGTCAATCGTCCATCATTGATGGCCGATTGCACCTGTCGATGAAACACGTTGCAGTCATTAGTAGCATGAGAGAAAGGGTTGTGCCACTTGCAATAAGCTCTTTTGCCCAAGTCGTCTGCCGATGGGATTACATGTCCTTCCCTTATTCGGATAAGATTTCCTTGCAGGAGCATGTCAAAAATCTTATCGCACTTGCTAACATCAAAGGTATACCTAATCTCCTCTTTTCGAGTAGGGGTAGGTTTTAAAGCAGAACATGCAAATGGTTTCGACTTGGGTGCCTGAACCCACTCGGCTATGCATATATCGACATCGTCGTCACTAGCCGAGTCATCGTCACATGCTACCGCGTTAACCGCAGGTTTCTCCTTGCTCTTGTTCTTATTGTCTCCAAACCGGCTATATTGTTTCACCTCCTTAGCACGGTTTTCTTGTGCTAATGCTCTTTGCAAGACTTGATTAATATCCGCAAACTCATGCCCTTCTAGCCTATCTCTAATATGAGCAAGTAATCCTGAAAAAGCGAGGTCGGCCAGGTCTTTTTCGGCTATGGTCAAACTAAAGCATCGGTTCTTAACTCCCCTAAATCTTTTGATATAATCATAAACCGATTCATTGTACCTTTGCTTAACCATTGTCAAATCGGAGAGCCTAAGCTCGGTCTCGTCGTTATAGAAGTACTCGTGAAACTTCTGCTCCAACTGTGCCCACGAGAAAATGGATACAGGAGCAAGCAACGTGAACCAAGTAAATGCTGTTCCGGACAAGGATAAAGGGAATAATTTCACCCTAAATATATCTGATGTGCCGACTTCACTGCACTGCGCTAAAAATTGACCTATGTGCTCGAGAGTGGTCCGACCATCTTCCCCTGTGAATTTAACAAAATCTGGAATCTTGAACCCGCGGGGGTACGGTGTCGAATCAAAATACTCAGGATACGGCTTGTGATAGGCACGTATCGTGCCCTTAGGCTCTAAGCCGAACTCTTTTAATATCCTAGCGAGCTGGTCCTTAAAACTCTCGTTGGCCAGAGGCACCGAAGTCGGCTTTGGCACCGAAGGTTGGACTTGCTGTGGAGATGCGTCAAAATATGAATCTGGTACCGGCCCATGAGGAAACCCGGTACCGAGAGGTGGCTGTCACGGACCCGGGAATTACATATGATTAGGGGAACGGATGGTCGCCAAGGACCGAGGGACCAGTCGACCTGGTGGCACGGTACCTGCGCCGTACTCACCGAGGCGGGGTGATCCGACACCTGACCAACGCAAGCCGGCCGGAAGCGACTAAACTTCCTAGAACCACATAAATTCCCTGATCCGGTGAAGGTTTAGAGTCGTTCCCGAATTCTACCACGCAAAGCAAGATCGGAGGAGCCCAACGATTCTACCCACACCCTAGCCTAGCTCGGAAGCTAGTGGGTCACTCGAAAGCCCGGTAGAATACGCCCACACCCTGCCTGGCCGGCACAGCATCTCAGCCAGCGGGTCACTCAACCGATTCCTGCTCGACTTAGTAAAAAGAGGAACGGCTTTAACTCTTCACGGCTTACCCATATACTTCATATCATTCACGCATTGCATATGGGCAGCCTCAATAACAACTTGTATATCACAGTAAAGCACTAAGGAGAGGGATTACCAGATAATTATAACACATCCCATACTCGGGGCAGTGCTTGTCTTACAAACAACTTGACCCGAAGTTCGGTAAACATCAAAAGAGCCACAATGGCAGCAGCGGAAACACAAAGTAAAACACCCGAGATGGTGGGGAACCACCTCAAATAGCCCACAACGATCCCAAGGAAGTCGAAGCCGAAAGTGGTAAACCGAAGCAGCAAACGTCAACTCCAAATGCTCCGTGAACCTGCCTAGAGTAAACCTAGGTGAGTACAACCACCGTACTCGCAAGGCATTGCTCATCAATTAATTAAAACATGGTAGTAATCCTGTCGGATAAGTGGTGAAGATTCACTACTCTTATCAAGTTCCAGTTGCATACAAGAGATAAGATGAAACTCAGCTACATTATTTTAATTTCAGATTCAACAGACATTAGCAACAAATTAATAACAACAGGGAGACATCTTAACCAGGGTATAACAATGGAGTAACATCTACGCATGGATTAGAACAACCACAGGGAAATAATAGCAAACTTACAAGCACACACACACGAACACAGTAATATGAATGTCACCATTTCCAATTCATTCGGGGGGCAGCCCACACCCCGATTAAATCACATGTCCATCACAATAACAAATTCAATCAATCTCTCGGATCGTTACCGGCAACACGACCGCTGCAGGTATAGTGAGTGCATAACCGCTTAGAGGTAGCGAGCCTCCAAGGGGCACGGAGACTTACCTCAACTATGCCTCAGTGGTGGTTTCCGCTAACGTTCCCGCGGTGATAAGGGAAGTGACACGCTGAAATAAGGTTGGTGTGACGACAAAACTTTACTTACTCCTGGGTCGCCTTCAAACTTCAATTAACACCAACCATACCCATTGTGCACGCCCTCGGCTCTCACATCTCACTTAACAAGTTCAAGTTGAAAGGGCAACCAGTTTAATTCTCAAACATAGCTGTTGCATCACAATGAGACCTACACATACTAGTGCGATCTCTAGCACCGGACAAGCAATCATCCACACAAGCACCAAGTCCATTTAAGCAATTAATCCAAACAGAGATTAACACCCAATGTAATAATTAATCAACAAGCAATGGAGCTTGCCTGGGAGCCGGGTGACGATGTATAACGTATCCACTAGCGTTCGTGAGGAAATCCGAAGTAGCCAAACTTCAATAAGAAGCAAATAACCTCTAGAAAGGAAAAGAGACAAGTCTAAGGAACTATTGCGAACATTACAAAAATGCATGCGATGCAACTACGGTGGATTAAAACGAAGGTATACAATTACATAGGCAGGTTAATATTCATTCCAGACTTTGGGGTTAATTTTAGTGGTGTTATAACTTTAACAATGGATGAACCTAGAATATGGATGCATGCAGGGGATATGATATGCAACTAAGGAGAAGAGCTTTAAACCTATAATTAGGATTAGGGCTCATTCGATTGATTCATAGTTGTGGTAGAGGAGGACATGGGGCCGTGATTATATTCTGGCCGTTAGGTGAATTGTGACACTAGCATTTTAAGTTTGGCTGTTAAGCTAGATTCTCTAGTATTCATGTTTTTGGAGGTCGTTTACATTTCCTACGGGTTCTACGAGTTAATCTAACTTAGCATTTCCTGTCTTCTTCTCAGTAAGGGAGTAGTATGCCAATTATCTTCACACCCAACTGGAATTGCTTTATGGAAGATGACAGGTGTACATGGTAATTAGATGACGGTGGGGATCAGACAGCTAGATTAAACATTAACGTTTAGAGACAACATATCCCTAATATCTAATTCATTGATTTAGTAGGTATCGCCGGTATCAAAGTTTTGTCAACTTGCATTTTCGACTGAGACCATATGCAACTAAGGTATCAGCTAGAGTACACTTGTATCTTCACATGGTTTACTTATTGAGGTGGTCAGCTGAGCTAGGCACCAGTTAACCTGGTTTCGGAAAATAACTATTCCCTACATCGCATGGATAGCTAACATTTACAGTGAGGAATATTGTCCTTAATTTATCAGTATTGAAGTCTGCTTGCTTTACGCTGGATTAGTGTGTTAACTTACTAGCCCTTAGTAGGTCCAAAATAGTTAACATCCACGAACCCAATTGGTGGTTATTAGAGCCATCGGTATACTAATTTATCTAAACCTTACTAATGGGTAATGATCAAGCTTGTTAGTTGTGTTTCCACGACAAGACACAATGGTTAGTCGATTCTGCATCTAATAATGTGGATTAGCTAAGCATCTCTAACGATACCTCAATAATTAGTTATTTTTCTGGGGTAGCTAATGCATTAGGTATACTACCCAAGCCTAGCTCTAACTAATCCTGTCTTAGTTACAGTCTTGCCTTTGGATGTACTCGAAAGCAGCAATATGTTAGATGCTAGCTACGTTTGGCTTTAACCGCAATTAACTTACGAGTCATTCGTATACCCGGTTAGCTTATCCTACATGTAAGATTGGTTAGTTAGTCATCTTTGGTATTACTAATATATTATACCATCAACCGTACTGGTTAGCACTTAACGGCTTATTACCTATATGGACGAAATTATCTCGGCATTATGAAATGGGTAATACTTGAGCAATTCGGATACAATGTGGGGTGATAAAATGGTTGGTATATACTGCTGTCTAAGCGCAATCAACTGGTTCTAATCAAGATGCTAACCTAGTTCTGATGGCATTAGAGTTTCAATTAAGTCTTTAACGTTGATTAGCCCAGGTAACCATGCATGTCCATCACGTCAGTTCGATTCCATTCATGTCACGAACAGAGTGACTCATACCGCTAACATACAAGGTTCTTCCTACTTTTCTTCCATAAGAATCAACGGGAAACGACTACCAAGAAGAGCTATAAGCTCGGCAAGAACGGGACGGAACCGGCACGCTTACATCTCGGAGGAGTTGGGCTCGCGCTGTTTGTCGAAGCCGACGACGGCAGAGCTCCCGGTGGGCGAAGGAGGAGCTCGGAGGTGGGCGCAGGCGCTGCAGCGGAGAAGGAGGCGTCGTGGCGACGACGGCGAGGGAGACACGAATCCGGGGCTGGGGGTGGAACCGAGGCAGCAGGGACGGCGGCCGGCCGAAGGTGGAGATGGCGGCGGTAGGACCTGGAGAGGCGGCGCTGGTGGGAGCACGGGCGACGGAGGAGACAGGTGAGGAGGAGCGAAGGGGGAGCGGCTCGGTGCTGACGCCGGAGGGGCGGCGCGGTCAAGGGGCCAGCCGAGGTGGGAAACCGACGGCGGTACTGGGGAGCGGCGGCGGTGGCATGGGCCACAGGAGCGCGCGGGAGGGCATCAGGCAGGGGCGGATCTGAGGCAGATGGAGGAGGGAGATGGGGAGCTCGGTGGAGCACCGGCGACCAAAGGGGAGGCGAGCGCGACCGTGGTGGAGAAGGGATAGGGCGCCGGAGTTGGGGGAATGGAGGCCGGCGGGATAGGCCGGTGGTCGGCCTCCGGCGGAGAGGGGTGAGGGTGGAGGCGACGGTCGGCTCACCGGCCGGTGCCGGAGCAGTCACGGCGCGGATATGGTGGAGCTCTCCATGGTGGAGGAGGTCGGGTCGCGGCCGACAGCGCGGCAGAGGGGAGCCGAGCAGGCGACGGGAGGAGAGGGGAGGAGAGGCGGCCGACCCAGGGCGAGCTCGGGCTTGAGTCCGTCGGCGATCCTTGGGGGCGGTGGAGATGGCCGGCGGCCAAGAGCAGGGGAGGCGTGGCGGGAGGCAGAGGAGAGGGGCGCGGTGGAGTGCAGCCAGTGGAGGAGAAACTTGGAGGGCCCGATTTGGGGAAAAAAAGGAGGCCTGGCTTTGGAAGATTCGGTAGGGGGAGGAAGATAAGAACTGCTGGAGGATGGGCTACTTGCTACGTGGAGAAGAAGGGCTGTGGTAGTGAGCATGCTAGCCAGGTGGAGAAAGGGAGCTGCCAGCGGGTGAAGAAGAAAAAGAGGGAAGGGAAAAGAAATCTGCAGGGTGGGCCCCATGGCAGGTAAGAGAGAGGTGAGGAAATTTCTTTTTGTTTTATTTCTTTTCTATTTACTGTTATTCCTTGACCTAAGACTTATTTATTTTATTTGAAATTCAAATGGACAGCGACAAGATTCAATTGACTTGTAAAAACTTTTGGATAGAGAAGGTGTTTGAAATGTATACGAGTTTTTGAATCATGAGTTTTAGGAACCCGGTTTCACCGTTCTACTCTGTCTTGATATTAAGGCTTATGTTAAAATTTTGTAATCAAGGTCACGTGAACGATCTACATGCATGCACGTGAGGAAACAAAAGATCATTTTTATTCACGAGGATCTGCAGTGATCTCGTGCATTAAGTGTGGGGTCATTACAGTGGCACAGATGGTGCACCGTATGCCACTGTCCGATAATATGGTTGCAGGGCGTTGGTACTAACATCAAGACTTTGGTTATTATCCATAAGCCCTTGAGGAACTGAAGTCGAGATGATGGATGGAGCGATTATGGGAGTGACGTTCATCAGGTTATTGGGTCGGGTAATATCAGGCAACGTTGGTCTTTTGTCCTGATGTTCATCACTAAGTTGTAGTACTATTGACCGAACCTAATGGGATAAACTACTCTCCAACTCTTTGTGGAACTCTTCTTTGAAATTCTCTAATCAGCTGCTTACCGATTGGGCGAGCGTTTGTGCCGTATTACTCAGATCGGAGGAATACTTGCTAGCTACCGACATGTCAATTAGATGAGCAATATCTTCAGAACAAGTCGGTTTACTCACCTCGGTTCTGAGCGCAGAGGAAGGACTCGGCATGACTGCCTTTTTTATGACACTGTTCCTCATCTTCTAGTAGCCGGCCAATTTTTGCCGGAGTCTTTCCGCCTGTTCCTCTTCGAGTTGGCGCTTGACTTCTCGCCGTTCATCTTTGGATAGATCGTCGAGCGTAACGGCGATGATGTTTTCATCTTGGGAGTCAGTATTCATTGTGGAGTTTTCTTCTTCCCCAGCGGAGTCGCCAATTGTGTTCGCGTGAAAATTGGATCCGCGGAACACCTAGGTAATGTGGATTCGCCAACCGTACTTTCGTGTACGATAAACGATTGCTTTCCAGGCAAAGCAATAAAGGATAACTATCATACTTTCGTGTACGATGAACGATTGCTTTCCGAGCAAAGCAACAAAGATCTTCTTATTTCGTAAAGAAGAAACGACTGTTTTCCAGTGCAAAACAGCAAAGATCTACTGCTAAGAACAAAAAGATAAAGGTAATAGATTGATTTGTGTCGATTGTTGGATATCTCAATCGGCCGTCACCCTTTACATATTTATAGGGCGGCTGGTCTTTCCGTAGGAGATCTAGACTCCTAATCCTAACTGAATACAGACCTGCAATCTTTCCTTATTTAAAGGATCCTGATCCTAACATATAATCCGTAACCACCTTTGAACCAGGACTCCTTCTTGTATACGAGTGCCTTCCCGAATCTGTGATTAAGTTTCCTTTGTGATTCCCGTGGTTTCTTGTTTCCCAAGTTGAAGTCTTCTGATATCTCCAAGTCGAAGATTCTGTCATCGGAAGCAGACTTGGATGCGGCCGACTTGTTGTATCAACTCATCAACTCGGTGGCGTCGCGACCTGTTTCTAGTACTCGAGGTCAAAACGGTCTATGCGGGTCTCGGAGGCCTCTGCGAGTACCTTAGTACTCGGGGACACGGGCTGCTCGGGTCCCAAGTCGATCCGGATGATGTCCTGGTACTCGGGGAAATTACTCGGGTTCCCGAGTTGGTCCACTCAGTGCTCGAAAACATGAGTACTCAGAAACATGGGTACTCAGGCTGCGAGTACTCGGGGTCACAGGTAGTCGGGAACACCAGTACTCGGGGATGCGGGCGCGCTGGTGCTCGGTGTTAGAGGTTCTGTCCGGGATGCTGCAATAGTCGAGCCTATATAAAAAGTTTAACACTAAAGCCACAGCTTGTTAGTCCATTATTTCAACTCCCAACCGCAATACTAATTTGGCCAACTAGACAAATCTCAAAGCCAAATTACGCTGTAAACAGTACTAAGGTACTCGCAGAGGCTTCCGAGACCTGCATAGACCGTTTTGACCTCGAGTACTGGAAACAGGTCACGGCGTCACCGAGTTGATGAGTTGATACAACAAGTCGGCCGCATCCAAGTCTGCTTCCGAGGACAGAATCTTCGACTTGGAGATATCAGAAGACTTCAACTTGGGAAACAAGGAACCACAGAGAATCACAAAGGAAACTTAATCACAGATTCGGGAAGGCACTCGTATACAAGAAGGAGTCTTGGATCAAAGGTGGTTACGGATTATATATTAGGATCAGGATCCTTTAAATAAGGAAAGATTGCATGTCTGTATTCAGTTAGGATTAGGAGTCCCGATCTCCTACGGAAAGACCAGCCACCCTATAAATATGTAAAGGGTGACGGCCGATTGAGATATCCAACAATCGACACAAATCAATCTATTACCTTTATCTTTTTGTTCTTAGCAGTAGATCTTTGCTGTTTTGCACTGGAAAACAGTCGTTCCTTCTTCACGAAAGCAAGATCTTTGTTGCTCTGCTCGAAAAGCAATCGTTCATCGTACACAAAAGTACGATAGTTATCCATCCTTTATTGCTTTGCTCGGAAAGCAATCGTTTATCATACACGAAAGTACGGTTGGCGACTCCACGTATCTAGGTGTTCCGCGGATTCAATTTCCGCGCGAACAAAACCATCCAACCCGACCGTCCCGAACTGTCCCGAACCCTCCACACGGTCTGTCCAGAAGAAGGTCCGGATGTCCTCTAGAAGTCCCGAACCATCCGACCAAACCGACCTACCCGACTGTCCCAGACTGTCCAAAAGGACCGCTCTAGACCCTCAAACGGAACGTCCCGAACCCTCCAACCGGTCCATCCAGAAGAAGGCCCGGATATCCTCTAGAAGTTCCGAACCATCCGACCAAAACCGTCCAACTCGACCGTCCCGGACAGTCCAAACGGACCGATCTAGACCGTCAAAACGGTCCGTCCGGAAGAAGGCCCGGATCTCCTCTAGAAGTCCCGAACCATTTGACCAAACCGTCCAACCCAACCATCCCGGACCGTCCAAACAGACCGTCCTGAACCCTCCGAACGATCCGTCAGGAAGAAGGTCCCGATCTCCTCTAGAAGTACCGAACCATCCGATCAAACCATCCAACAGGAGCATTCCACACCATCCGAACGTACCGTCCTGAACCCTCCAAACGGTCCTTCCGGAAGAAGGTCCGGATCTCATCTAGAAGTCCCGGACCATTCGACCAAACCGTCCAACCCAACCGTCTCGGACTGTCCCGAACCCTCCAAACGGTCCGTCCAGACGAACCGACCAAACCGTCCAACTGGACTGTTCTGCACCCTTCGAACGGACCGTCCAACCCTACCCTCCCAAACCATCCCGAACCCTCCAAACGGACCGTCCGGAAAAAAGTCCGGATCTGCTCTAGAACTCCCGAACCGTCCGACCAAACCGTCTACCCCGACCGTCCCGGACCATCCAATCGGACCGTTCTGAACCATCCAAACGGACCGTCCGGATCTTCTCTAGGAAGTCCCGACCCATCCGACCGAACCGTTCAACAGGACTGTTCCGCACCATCCGAACGGACTGCCCACACAGACCGTCCCGAACCCTCCAAACGGTCCGTCCGGAAAAAGGTACGGATCTCCTTAAGGAGTCGCGAACCATCCGATCTAAGCTCTAACCCGACCGTCCTGGACCATCTAAACGGACCGATCTGGACCATGCAAACGGTCGGTCCGGAAGAAGGTCCTGACGTCCTCTAGAAGTCCCAAACCATCCGACCAAACCGTCCAACAAGAGCGTTCCGCACCATCCGAACGGACCGTCTCGAACCCTGCAACCGGTTTGTCTGGAAGAATGTCTGGATCTCCTCTAGAAGTCTCGAGTCATCCGACCAAACCGTAACACCCGACCATCCCGGACTGTCCCAAACCCTCCACACGGTTCGTCCGGAAGAAGGTCCGGATGTCCTCTAGAAGTCCCAAGCCATCCGACCAAACCGACCTACCCGACTGTCCCGGACTGTCCAAAAGGACCGCTCTAGACAGTCAAACGGAACGTCTCGAACCCTCCAAATGGTCCGTGTGGAAGAAGGTCTGGATCTCCTCTAGAAGTCTCGAACCATCTGAAAAAAACCGTCCAACTCGATCGTCCCGGACAATCCAAACGGACCGATCTAGACCGTCAAAACGGTCCGTCCGGAAGAAGGCCTGGATCTCCTCTAGAAGACCCGAACCATCCGACCAAACCGTCCAACCCGACCTTCCCGGACCGTCCAAACTGACCGTCCCGAACCCTCCAGACGAAACGTCCCGAACCTTCCAAACGATCCGTCCGGAAGAAGGTCCCGCACTCCTCTAGAAGTCCCGAACCATCCGACCAAGCTGACCAACCTGACCGTCCCGAACCCTCCGCACGATCTGTTCGGAAGAAGGTCCGGATCTCCTCTAGAACTCCCAAACCATCCGACCAAACCGTCCAACCCGACCGTCCCGGACCGTCCCGAACCCTCCAAACGGTCCTTCCAGAAGAAGGTCCGGATCTACTCTAGAAGTCCCGAACCTTTCGACCAAACCGTCGAACCCAACCGTCTCGGACTGTCCCGAATCCTCCAAATGGTCCGACCGGAAGAAGGTCCGGATCTCCTCTAGAAGTCCCGAACCGACCGACCAACCGTCCAACTGGACTATTCCGCACCCTTCGAACGGCTCGTCCAACCCTACCATCCCGGACCGTCAGAACGGACCGTCCCGAACCCTCCAAACGAAACGTCCCGAACCATCCAAACGATCCGTCCGAAATAAGGTCCCGATCTTCTCTAGAAGTCTCGAGCCATCCGACCAAGCAGACCAACCCGACTGTCCCGAACCCTCCACACGGTCTATCCGGAAGAAGGTTCGGATCTCCTCTAGAACTCCCGAACCATCCGACCAAACCCTTCGACCCCGACCGTCCCGAACTGCACACACGGTCAGTCTGGAATAAGGTCCGGATCTCCTCTACAAGTACTGAACCATCTGATCAAACCATTCAACATGACCGCTCCGCACATCCAAACGGACAGTTCCGAACCCTCCAAACGGTCCGTCCGGAAGAAAGTCCGGATCTTCTCTAGAACTCCCGAACCATCCGACCAAACTGTCCGACCCGACCGTCCCGACCGTCCTGAACCGTCCACATGGTCAGTCCGGAAGAAGGTCCGGATCTCCTCTAGAAGTACCAAACCATCTGATCAAACCGTTCAACAGGAGCGTTCTGCACCATCTGAACGTACCGACCTGAACCCTCCAAATGGTCCGTCCGGAAGAAGGTCCGAATCTCCTTAGGAAGTCCCAGAGCATCCAACCCGACATCCCGGACCGTCCAAACGGTCGGTCCGGAAGAAGGTCCTGATCTCCTCTAGAAGTCCTGAACCATCCGACCAAACCGTCCAACAGGAGCGTTCCGCACCATCCGAAAGGACCGTCGAAACGGACCATCACGAACCCCGCAACCGGTTCGTCCGGAAGAAGGCCCGGATGTCTGCTAGAAGTCCCGAACCATCCGACCAAACCGACCTACCCGACTGTCCTGGACAGTCCAAACGGACCTTGCCGAACCATCCAAACGGAACATCCCGAACCGTCCAAATGGTTCCTCCGGAAGAAGGTCCGGATCTCCGCTAGAAGTCCCGAACCATCTGACCAAAACCGTCCAACCCGACCATCCCGTACCATTCTAACGGACCACTCTAGACCGTCCAAACGATCCGTCCGGAAGAAGGTCCGGATCTCCTTTAGATGTCCCGAACCATCCGAACAAACTGTCCAACCCGATCGTCCCGGTCCGTCCAAACTGACTGTCCCGAACCCTCCAAACGAAACGTCCCGAACCACACAAGCGATCCGTCCGAAATAGGGTCCCGATCTCCTCTAGAAGACCCGAACCATCCGACAAAGCCGACCAACCCGACCATCCCGAACCCACCACACGGTCTGTCCGGAAGAACGTCTGGATCTCCTCTAGAACTCCCGAACCAACCGACCAAACCGGCCGCACAGTCCGTCCGGAAGAAGGTCCCGATCTCCTCTAGAAGTACCGAACCATCCGATCAAACCGTCCAACAGGAGCGTTCTGCACCATCCGAACGAACCGTCCTGAACCCTCCAAATGGTTGTTCCGGAAGAAGGTCTGGATCTCCTCTAGAAGTCCCGAACCATTTGACCAAACCGTCCAACCGAACCGTCTCGGATTGTGCTGAACCCTCCAAACGGTCCGTCCGGAAGAAGGTCCGGATCTCCTCTAGAAGTCCCGAACCAAACGACCACACCGTTCAACTGGACTGTACCGCACCCTTCGAAGGGACCATCCAACCCTACCATCCCAGACCGTCAGAACGGACCGTCCCGAACCCTCCAAATGGACCGTCCGAAAGAAGGACCGGATCTGCTCTAGAACTCCCGAACCATCCGACCAAACCGTCGAACTCGACCGTCCCGGAACGTCCAATCGGACCGTTCTGAACCCTCCAAACGGACCGTCCGAAAGAAGGTCCGGATCTGCTCTAGAACTCCCGAACCATCCGACCAAACCGTCTAACCCGACCGTCCCGGACCGTCCAATCGGACCGTCCCGAACCGTCCTAACGGAACATCCGGAAGAAGGTCCGGATCCCCTCTAGAAAGTCCCGACCCATCCGACCGAAGCGTTCAACACGACTATTTCGCACCATCCGAACGGACTGCCCACACGGACCGTCCCGAACCCTCCAAACGGTCCGTCCGGAAGAAGGTACGGATCTCCTTAAGGAGTCCCGAACCATCCGATCAAAGCGTCCAACACGACCGTCCCGGACCGTCTAAACGGACCGTTCTGGACCGTGCAAACGGTCGGTCCGGCAGAAGGTCCTGATCTCCTCGAGAAGTCCCAAACCATCTGACGAAACCGTCCAACAGGAGCGTTCTGCATCATCCGAACGGACCGTCTCGAACACTACAACAGGTTCGTCCGGAAGAAGGTCCGGATCTCCTCTAGAAGTCCCGAGCCATCCTACCAAACCGTCCAATCCGACCGTTCCAGACTGTCCCGAACCCTCCACACGGTCTGTACGGAAGAAGGTCCGGATGTCCTCTAGAAGTCCCGAACCATCCGACCGAACCGACCTGCCCGACTGTCCCGGACTGTCCAAAAGGACCGCTCTAGGTCCCGGAAAGTCCAAACGGACCGTCCCGAACCTTCCAAATGGTCCATCCAGAAGAATGTCGTGGTGTCCTCTAGAAGTCCCGAACCATCCGTCCAAACCGTCCTACCCGACTGTCCAGGACAGTCCAAACGGACCTTTTCGAACCATCCAAACGGAACGTCCCAAACCCTCCACACGGTCCATCCATAACCCTCCGTCCACATAGTCCATCTGGCAGAAGGTCCGGATCTCCTCTAGAAGTCCCGAACCATCTGACCAAACCGTCCAACTGGACTGTTCCGCACCCTTCGAACGGACCGTCCAACCCTACCGTCCCGGACCGTCAAAACAAACCATCCCGAACCCTCCAAACGGACCGTCCGGAAGAACGTCCGGATCTGCTCTAGAACTGCCAAACCATCCGACCGAACCGTCCAACAGGATTGTTCCGCACCATCCTAACGGACTGTCCAAACGGATCGTTCCGAACCCTCCACACGGTTCGTCCGGAAGAAGGTCCGGATCTCCGGTGGAAGTCCCGAACCATCTGACCAAACCGTCCTTCCCGACTGTCCCGGACCGTCCAAATGGACCTTTCCGAACCATCCAAACGGAACGTCCTGAACCCTCCAAATGGCCTGTCCGGCAGAAGGTCCGGATCGCCTCTAGGTCCCGGACAGTCCAAACGGACCGTCCCGATCCCTCCAAACGGTCCGCCCAGAGGAAAGTCCTGATGTCCTCTAGAAGTCCCGAACCCTTCAAACGGTCCGTCAGGAACAAGGTCCGAATCTCCTCTAGAAGTCCCGAACCATCCAACCAAATCGTCCAACCCGACCGTCCCGTACATCCAAACGGAACGTCCCGAACCTTCCAAATGGTCCGTCTGGAAGAAGGTCCCGATCTCTCGAAGTCCCAAACCATCCAACCAAGCCGACCAATCCGACCGTCCCGTACCGTCAAATCTCCTGGGAGTTCGATCTTGTAAGCATTGTCATTGACTTTGGTAAGTACTCGAAATGGTCCATCTCCTCTTGGCATCAGTTTTGAGCTTCTCTTCTCAGGGAAACGCTCTTTTCGAAGGTGCACTCATACTAAGTCTCTGGATTCAAAGAGCACCTTCTTCTTGTGTTTGTTGGCATTTGCTGCATAGTATTGCGCCTTTTTCTCGATGGTTTCCTTGGTCTTGAGATGAATTTTCTTGACATGCTCGGCACGCTTGGATGCTTGCATATTGGCGCGTTTCTCAAATGGTAAAGGCAGCAAATCTAATGGTGTAATAGGTTTGAACCCATATACGACTTCGAAAGGACAGAGTTGAGTTGAAGAATGTACTGCCCTGTTGTACACAAACTCTACATGTGGTAGACATTCTTCCCATTCTTTGAGATTCTTCTTTATCATTGTCCTCAATAAAGTTCCTAGAGTTCTATTCACCACTTCTGTTTGGCCATCGGTTTGTGGGTGACAAGTTGTAGAAAGCAATAACCTTGTCCCAAGCTTGGCCCATAATGTCTTCCAAAAATAACTCATAAATTTGACGTCACGGTCAGAGACAATTGTCATTGGCATTCCATGAAGCCTCACGATTTCCCTGAAAAACAAATCAGCTATGTGGGAAGCATTGTCAAATTTATGACATGGTATGAAATGTGCCATTTTAGAAAATCTATCAACAACCACAAATACGGAATCCCTCCCCCTCTTAGTCCTTGGTAATCCTAGAACAAAATTCATACTAATATCTTCCCAAGGTGCATTAGAAGTTGGAAGAGGAGTATATAATCCATAAGGGTTAAGCTTAGACTTAGCTTTGTGGCATGTGATACATCTTTGCACAAACCGTTCGACGTCTGTTCACATCTTTGGCCAATAGAATTGATCAGCTAGCATGGCATACGTCTAGGCCATCCCAAAGTGTCCCATGAGTCCTCCCGCATGAGATTCCTGCAATAGAAGCAAGCGAACGGATGACCTGGGAACACAAAGCTTGTTAGTGTAAAATAAGAATCCATCATGCACATGGTATTTGTCCCATCCTTTTCCATTGTGGCAATGAGAGAAAGGTTCTGAAAATTCTTTATCATTAGCATATAAATCTTTCAAACTTTCTAATCCTGGGACATTCACTTCTAGTTGAGTCAAAAGTGCATGTTTTCTTGATAGAGCATCAGCTACGATCTTATCCTTTCGTTTCTTATACTTGACAACATAAGGATAGCTTTCAATAAACTCTACCCATTTAGCATGTCTACGATTAAGCTTAGCTTGGCCTTTCAAATACTTCAATGATTCATGATCAGAATGTATCACAAATTCTTTAGGCCATAGATAATGTTGCCATATTTCAAGTACACGAACCAATGCATATAACTCTTTATCATACACAGGATAATTCAATTGTGCACCACTTAATTTTTCGCTACAGTATGCAATTGGTTTACCTTCTTGCATAAGAACACCTCCAATGCCAATTCCACTAGCATCACATTCTATTTCAAAAGTCTTAGTGAAATCAGGCAAAGTAAGCAAAGGTGCTTCAGTCAACCGCTTCTTTAATGCTTGAAAAGCTTTTTCTTGAGAATTACCCCTTTGGAAATGAAATCCCTTTTTAGTTAATTCATTTAATGGAGCAGCAATAGTGCTAAAATCTTTTACAAAACGGCGATAAAACCCAGCTAATCCATGAAAGCTTCTTACTTGGCTAACATTCAATGGAGTAGGCCAATTCTTAATAGCCTCTATTTTAGATTCATCAACCTCAACTCCTTGACTTGAAACAATAAAGCCTAAGAAGACAACTTTATTTGTACAAAAAGTGCACTTTTCAAGGTTAGCATACAAATGTTCTTTCCTTAGCACTTCTAGTACTTGTGTCATATGTTTAACCTGCTCATCCATGGATTTGCTATAGAGTAATATGTCATCAAAGTATACCACCACAAATCTACCAATGAAAGCTCTTAAAACATGATTCATTAATCTCATGAATGTACTAGGGGCATTAGTCAAGCCAAATGGCATAACCAACCATTCATACAAACCAAATTTAGTCCTAAAAGTTGTTTTTCCATTCATCTCCAAGTTTAACTCTAATTTGGTGGTAGCCATTTTTTAAATCAATTTTGGAGAATATATTATAACCACTAAGTTCATCTAGCATATCATCAAGCCTAGGAATAGGGTGGCGATATCTAACAGTTATATTATTTATGGCACGACAATCGACGCACATTCTCCATGTTCCATCCTTTTTAGGTACTAAAATTATGGGAACAGCACAAGGACTTAAGCTTTCTCGAACATACCCTTTCTCAATTAGTCCTTGAACTTGATTCTGGATTTCCTTTGTTTCCTCCGGATTGACGCGGTATGGAGGACGGTTTGGAAGTGAGGCTCTTGGAACGAGATCAATTTGATGCTCAATGCCTCTAATGGGAGGAAGTCCTACCGGTATCTCTTCAGGAAACACATCTCGATAATCCTGCAAAACTTTTGAGACAACACTAGGAAGATTGGTGAGATCGTTAGTCATAATCAACGTATCCTTGTAGATGAGAACAACATACATGACTTCAGTATTATTTCTCATTTCCTTGATACTCAGTTTATTAGTTATCATGACTAACTTATTGTCTTTCTTATCTTTTCTTCCTTTCAAATTAATTTTGTCATCTCCCAATTTTTCTTCCACTTTCTTTTGCGTGTTTTGAGCAAGAATTTGATTAGGAGTCATAGGAAACAGTTTCATATTTCTTTCTCCTATCTTAAACATGTAGGTATTGGCCCTCCCATCATGTGTGACATACCTATCATAGAACCAAGGCCTTCCCAAAAGTATATGGCATACAGTCATAGGTACAACATCACAAGTAATGGTTTCAACATAATCTTTATTTTTAAATAAGACATTAACCATGTGTTGTATTTTAACACTATCAAAATCACTAAGCCATTGAACATTGTAAGGATGTGGATGCTTGATCAATTTCAATCCAAGTTTATCACACATTTCTTTACTAGCAAGGTTATGACAACTACCTCCATCAATAATAAGCTTGATTACCTTGTCATTTACCTTGGCTTGTGTTTGAAAAAGATTGAACCTTTGTGGGTGCTCATCTTCCTTTTGTTGCACGCTAAGGACCTTAGTGACAACAAGCGCACTTCCGGTCTCAAAGGTACAGTCGGCGTAGTCTTGCCTTTCGTCTTGGGCATCATCAAATCTTTCATCATTTGCGATAGGTTCCATCTCTTCATCTCCCGAAATGTACTCTCCGTCTTCATTTATCAACATGGCTCTATTATTGGGACACTCTCTTGAGATGTGTCCTCATCCTTGACATTTTAATAATACAATCTCTCTTGATCGAGTAGTAGAGCCACTTGATGACGTTGTTGAAGTTGTTGGCTTTTCCTTATTTGAAGATGGCACTGATTTTGACGTCATGAAGTCCTCGAGAAGTCCCGAACCATCCGACCAAATCCGTTCGAAAGAAGGTCCGGATCTCCTCTTGAAGCCCCGAACCATCCGACCAAACCGCCCAACCCAACCGTCCCGGACTGTCCTGAACCCTCCAAACGGTCCGTCTAGAAGAAGCTCTGGATCTCCTCTAGAAGTCCCAAACCATCCGACGAAACTGTCCAATCCGACTGTCCCGGATAGTCCAAACGGACCGTCCCGAACCGTCCAAACGGTCCGTCCGAAAGAACGTCGTCATGTCTGTCCTCTAGAAGTCCCAAACCATCAGACCAAACCAACCTACCCGACTGTCCAGGACAGTCCAAACGGACCTTTCCGAACCATCCAAACGGAACGTCCCCAACCCTACAAACGGTCCGTCCGGAAGAAGGTCCGGATCTCCTCTAGAAGTCCCGAACCACCGACGAAACCGTCCAAGCCGACCGTCCCGGACCGTCCAAACGGACCGCTATAGGCCGTCCAAACGGTGCGTCCGGTAGAAGGTCTGGATCTCCTCTAGAAGTCTCGAACCATCCGACCAAACCGTCCAACCCGACCGTCCCGGACCGTCCAAACCGACCGTCCTGAACCTCCCAACGGAACGTTCCGAACCTTC
Source organism: Stipa capillata (assembly GCA_019208055.1). Taxonomy (NCBI): domain Eukaryota; kingdom Viridiplantae; phylum Streptophyta; class Magnoliopsida; order Poales; family Poaceae; genus Stipa; species Stipa capillata. Next base: position 27,513 of record JAGXJF010001879.1, read on the forward strand.
CAAACGGCCCGTCCGGAAGAAGGTGCCGATCTCCTCTAGAAGTCCCGAACCATCTGACCAAGCCGACCAACCCGACCGTCCCGAACCGTCCACATGGTCCGTCCGGAAGAAGGTCTGGATCTCCTCTAAAAGTCCCGAACAATCCGACCAAACCGTCCAACCCGACCGTCCCGGATTATCCCGAACCCTCCACACTGTCTGTCCGGAAGAAGGTCCGGATCTTCTCTAGAAGTCCTGAACAATCCGACCAAACCGTCCTACCCGAATGTCCCGGACAGTCTAAAGGGACCTTTCGTAACCATCCAAACGGAACGTCCTGAACCCTCCAAACGGTCCGTCCGGAAGAAGGCCTGGATCACCTCTAGATGTCCCGACCAAGCTGACCAAACAGTCCAATCCGACTGTCCCGGACAGACTATACTGTACAATCCGACTATCCCGGACCATCCAAACGGTCCGTCCCGAACCATCCAAACGGTCCATCCGGAAGAACGTCATGATGTCCTCGAGAAGTCCCGAACCATCCGACTAAATACGTCCAGAGGAAGGACCAGATCTCCTCTTCAAGTCCCAAACCATCCGACCCAACTGTCCAATCCAACCGTCCCGAACTGTCCCGAACCCTCCAAAAACTCCGTCTGGAAGATGCCCCGGATCTCCTCTAGAAGTCCCAAATGATCCGACCAAACCGCCCAATCTGACTATCCCGGATAGTCCAAACGGACTGTCCCAAACCGTCCAAACGGTCCGTCCGGAAGAACGTCGTGATGTCCTCTAGAAGTCCCGAACCATCTGACCAAACCAACCTACCCGACTATCTAGGACAGTCCAAACGGACCTTTTCGAACCATCCAAACGGAACGTCCCCAACCCTACAAACGGTCCGTCCGAAAGAAGGTCCTGATCTCCTCTAGAAGTCCCGAACCACCGACGAAACCGTCCAAGCCGACCGTCCCGGACCGTCCAAACGGACCGCTATAGGCCGTCCAAACGGTGCGTCCGGTAGAAGGTCTGGATCTCCTCTAGAAGTCTCGAACCATCCGACCAAACCGTCCAACCCGACCGTCCCGGACCGTCCAAACCGACCGTCCTGACCGTCCACATGGTCTGTCCGGAAGAAGGTCTGGATCTCCTCTAAAAGTCCCGAACCATCCGACCAAACCGTCCAACCCGACCGTCCCGGATTATCCCGAACCCTCCACACTGTCTGTCCGGAAGAAGGTCCGGATCTTCTCTAGAAGTCCTGAACAATCCGACCAAACCGTCCTACCCGAATGTCCCGGACAGTCTAAAGGGACCTTTCGTAACCATCCAAACGGAACGTCCTGAACCCTCCAAACGGTCCGTCCGGAAGAAGGCCTGGATCGCCTCTAGATGTCCCGACCAAGCTGACCAAACAGTCCAATTCGACTGTCCCGGACAGACTATACTGTACAATCCGACTATCCCGGACCATCCAAACGGTCCGTCCCGAACCATCCAAACGGTCCATCCGGAAGAACGTCATGATGTCCTCGAGAAGTCCCGAACCATCTGACTAAATCCGTCCGGAGGAAGGACCGGATCTCCTCTTGAAGTCCCAAACCATCCGACCCAACTATCCAACCCAACCGTCCCGGACTGTCTCGAACCCTCCAAACGGTCCGTCCGGAAGATGCCCCGGATCTCCTCTAGAATTCCCAAACGATTCGACCAAACCGTCCAATCTGACTATCCCGGATAGTCCAAACGGACCGTCCCAAACCGTCCAAACGGTCCATCCGGAAGAACGTCGTGATGTCCTCTAGAAGTCCCGAACCATCCGACCAAACCAACCTACCCGACTGTCCAGGACAGTCCAAACGGACCTTTTCGAACCATCCAAACGGAACGTCCCCAACCGTACAAACGGTCCGTCCGGGAGAAGGTTCGACCGCTATAGGCTGTCCAAACAGTCCGTCCGGAAGAAGGTCTGGATCTCCTCTAGAAGTCCCGAACTATCCGACCAAACCGTCCAACCCGGCCGTCCTGGACCGTCCAAACCGACCGTCCCGAACCTCCCAGCGGAACATCCTGAACCTTCCAAATGGTCCATCGGAAGAAGGTGCCGATCTCCTATAGAAGTCCCGAACCATCCGACCAAGCCGACCAACCCGACCGTCCCGAAACGTCGACACGGTCCGTCTGAAAGAAGGTCCGGATCTCCTCTAGAACTCCCGAACAATCCGACCAAACCGTCCAACCCGATCGTCCCGAACCCTCCACACGGTCCGTCCGGAAGAAGGTCCGGATCTCCTCTAGAAGTCCTGAACAATCCGACCAAACCATCCTACCCGACTGTCCCGGACAGTCTAAAGGGACCTTTCGAAACCATCCAAACGGAACGTCCTGAACCCTCCAAACGGTCCGTCCGGAAGAAGGTCCGGATCGCCTCTAGATGTCTCGGACAGACTATACTGTCCAATCTGACTATCCCGGACAATCTAAATGGACCGTCCTGAACCATCCAAACGGTCCGTCCGGAAGAACGTCATGATGTCCTCGAGAAGTTCCGAGCCATCCGACTAAATCCATCCGGAGGAAGGACCGGATCTCCTCGTGAAGTCCCGAACCATCCGACCCAACTGTCCAACCCAACCGTCCCGGACTGTCCCGAACCCTCCAAACGGTCCGTCCGGAAGATGCTCCGGATCTCCACTAGAAGTCCCAAACGATCCGACCAAACCGTCCAATCCGACTATCCCGGATAGTCCAAACGGACCGTCCCAAACCGTCCAAACGGTCCGTCCGGAAGAACGTCGTGATGTCCTCTAGAAGTCCTAAACCATCTGACAAAACCAACCTACCCGACTGTCCTGGACAGTCCAAACGGACCTTTCCGAACCACACAAACGGAACGAACCCAACCCTACAAACGGTCCATCCGGAAGAAGGTCTGGATATCCTCTAGAAGTCCCGAAACAACCGACCAAACCGTCCAACTGGACTGTTCCGCAACCTTCGAACGGACTGCCCAACCCTACTGTCCCGGACCGTCAAAACAGACCGTCCGGATCTGCTTTGGAGGTCCCGAACCATGCGACCAAACCGTCTAAGTCGATCGTCCCGGACCATCCAAATGGACCATTCAAAACCCTCCAAACGGACCGTCCCGATCCCTCCAAACGGTCCGTCCAGAGGAAAGTCCTGATGTCCTCTAGAAGTCCCGAACCCTTCAAACGGTCCGTCAGGAACAAGGTCCGGATCTCCTCTAGAAGTCCCGAACCATCCAACCAAATCGTCCAACCCGACCGTCCAAACCGACCGTCCCGTACATCCAAACGGAACGTCCCGAACCTTCCAAATGGTCCGTCTGGAAGAAGGTCCCGATTTCCTCTCGAAGTCCCGAACCATCCAACCAAGCTGACCAATCCGACCGTCCCGTACCGTCAACACGGTCCGTCCGGAAGAAGGTCCGGATCTCCTCTAGAAGTCCCGAACCATCCGACCAAACCGTCCAACGCGACCGTCCCGGACTGTCCTGAACCCTCCACACAGTCCGTCCGGAAGAAGGCCTGAATCACCTCTAGAAGCCCTGAACCATCCGACCAAACCGTCCTACCCGACTGTACCGGACAGTCCAAAGGGACCTTTCCGAACCCTCCAAACGGTCCGTCCGGAAGAACGTCGTGTTGTCCTCTAGAAGTCCCAAACCATCCGACCAAACCAACCTACCCGACTGTCCTGGACTGCCCAAACGGACCATCCCGAACCGGCCAAAAGGTGCGTCCGGAAGAACGTCCTGATGTCCTCTAGAAGTCCCGAACCATCCGACCAAACCAGCCTACCCGACTGTCCCGGACAGTCCAAACGGACCTTTCCGAACCATCCAAACGGACAGTCCACACGGACATTTCCGAAACATCCAAATGGACAGTCCACACGGATCTTTTCGAACCATCCAAACGGAACGTCCCGAACCCTACAAACGGTCCGTCCAGAAGAAGGTCCGGGTCTCCACTAGAAGTTCGGAAACAACCGACCAAACTGTCCACCTGGACTGTTCCGCGCCCTTCGAACGGACCGTGCAACCCTACAGTCCCGGACCATCAAAACGGACAGTCCCGAACCTTCGAAACAGACCGTCTGGAAGAACGTCTGGATCTGCTCTAGAAGTTCCGAACCATCTGACCAAACCGTCTAACCCGACCGTCCTGAACCGTCCAAATGGACCGTTCCAAACCCTCCAAACAGAACGTCCGGAAGAAGGTCCAGAACTTCTCTAGAAAGTCCCGACCCATCCGACCGAACCGTCCAACAGGACTGTTCCGCACCATCCGACCGGACTGTGCAAACGGACCGTCCCGAATCCTCCAAACGGTTCGTCCGGAAGAACGTCCGGATGTCCTTAAGAAGTCCCGAACCATCCGATCAAACCGTCCAAGCCGACCGTCCCAGACACTCCAAACAGACAGTTCTGGACCGTCCAGACGGTCTATCTGAAAGAATGTCCGAATCTCCTCTAGAAGTCCCGAACCATCCGACCAAACCGTCCAACAGGAGCGTTCCGCACCATCCGACCGGACCGTCCAAATGGACCGTCTCGAACCCTCGAACCGGTCCGTCCGGAAGAAGGTCCGGATCTCCTCTAGAAGTCCTGAACCATCCGACCAAATCATCCAATCCGACTGTCCCGGATAGTCCGAACGAACCGTCTCGAACCATCCAAATGGTCCGTCCGGAAGAACGTCATGATGTCCCATAGAAGTCCCGAACCATCCGACCAAACCAACATACCCGACTGTCCCGGAGAGTCCAAACGGACCTTTCTGAACCATCCAACCGGAACGTCCCGAACCCTCCAAACGGTACGTCTGGAAGAAGGTCTGGATCTAATCTAGAAGTCCCGAACCACCGACCAAACCGTCCAACCCGACAGTCCCGGACTGTCCACACGGACCGCACTACACCGTCCAAACGGTCTGTTCAGAAGAAGGTCTTGATCTCCTCTAGAAGTCCCGAACCATCCGACCAAGCCGACCAACCCGACCGTCCCGAACCGTCCACACGGTCCGTTCGGAAGGAGGTCCGGATCTCCTCTAGAATTCCCGAATCATCCGACCAAACCGTCCAACCGACCATCCCGCATTGTCCCAAACTCCACACGGTCCATCCGGAAGAAGGTCCGGATCTCCTCTAGAAGTCTTGAACCATCCGACCAAACCGTCCTACCCGACTGTCCCAGACTGTCCAAAGGGACATTTCCGAACCATCCAAACAGACTGTCCCGAACCCTCCAAACGATCCGCCCGGAGGAAGGTCCTGATGTCCTCCAGAAGTCCCGAACCATCCGACCAAACCGTCCAACTGGACTGTTCCGCACCCTTCGAACGGACCGTCCAACCCTACCGTACGGACCGTCAAAACAGACCGTCCCGAACACTCCAAAAGGACCGTCCGGAAGAACGTCCGGATCTGCTCTAGAAGTCCCGAACCATCCGACCAAACCTTCTAACCAGACCGTGCCGGACCGTCCAAATGGACCGTTCCGAACCCTCCAAACGGACCGTCCAGATGAAGGTCCGGATCTCCTCTAGAAAGTCCCGACCCATCCAACCGCACCATCCGAACGGACTGTCCAAACAGACCGTCCCGAACCCTCCGCACGGTCCGTCCGGAAGAAGGTCCGGAACTCCTCTAGAATTCCCGAACCATCCAATCAAACCATCCAACAGGAGCGTTCCGCACCATCCGAACGGACCGTCCCGGACCGTCCAAACCGACCGTCCCGAACCTACAGAATGTCCCGAACCTTCAAAACAGTCCGTCCAGAAGAAGGTGCCGATCTCCTCTAGAAGTCCCGAACCATCCGACCAAACCGTCCAACCCGACCATCCCGAACCATCCAAACGGTCCGTCCGGAAGAACGTCCAAATGTCCGCGAGAAGTCCCGAACCATCTGACCACATCAACCTACCCGACTGTCCCGGACAATCCAAACGAACCTTTCCGAACCATCCAAACGGAACGTCCCGAACCCTCCAAACGGTCCGTCCGAAAGAACGTCCTAATGTCCTCTAGAAGTCCCGGACCATCCAACCAAACTTTCCTACAGGAGCGTTCCGTCCCACCCAAACGGACCGTCTAAACGGACCGTCTTGAACCCTCGAACCGGTCCGTCCGGAAAATGGTCCGCATCTCCTCTAGAAGTCCCAAACCATCTGACCAAACCGTCCAATCTGACTGTCCCGGACAGTCCAAACGGTGCATCCTGAACCATCCAAACGGCCCATCCGGCAGAACGTCCGGATCTCCTCTAGAAGTCCCGAACAATCTGACCAAACCGTCCAACCCGACCGTCCCGGACCGTCCAAACCGACCGTCCTAAACCTCCAAACGGAACGTCCCAAACCTTCCAAACGGTCCGTTCGGAAGAAGCTCCCGATCCTCTCTAGAAGTCCCAAACCATACGACCAATCTGTCCAACCCGACCGTCCCGGACTATCCCGAACCCTCCATACGGTCTGTCCGGAAGAAGGACCGGATCCCCTCTAGATGTCCCGAACAATCCGACCAAACCGTCCAACCCGACTGTACCGGACTGTCCAAACGGACCTTTCCGAACCATCCAAACGGAACGTCCTGAACCCTCCAAACTGTCCGTCCGGAAGAAGGTCTGGATCGCCTCTAGAAGTCCCGAACCATTCGACCAAACCGTCCAATCCGATCGTCCCGTACAGTCCAAACGGACCGTCCCGAACAATCAAAACGGTCCGTCCGGAAGAACGTCGCGATGTCCTCGAGAAGTCCCAAACCATCCGACCAAATCCATCCGGAAGAAGGTCCGGATCTCCTCTAAAAGTCCCGAACCATCCGACCCAACCGTCCCGGACTCTCCCGAACCCTCCAAATGGTTTGTCCGGAAGAAGGTCCAGAACTCCTCTAGAATTCCCGAACCATCCAATCAAACCATCCAACAGGAGCGTTCCGCACCATCCGAACGGACCGTCCCGAACCCTCCAAACGGTCCTTCCGGAAGAAGTTCCGGATCTCCTCTAGAAATCCCGAACCATCTGACCAAACCGTCCAACCAGACTGTCCCGGACAGTCCAAACGGACCGTCCCGAACCCTCCAAATGGTCCGCCCGGATGAAGGACCTGATGTCCTCTAGAAGTCCCAAACCCTCCAAACGGTCCGTCAGGAAGAAGGTTCGGATCTCGTCTAGAAGTCCCGAACCATCCGACCAAACCGTCCAACCTGACCGTCCCGGACCGTCCAAACCGATCGTCCCGGACCGTCCAAACCGACCGTCCCGAACCCACCAAACAGAACGTCCCAAAACTTCCACACGGTCCGTCCAGAAGTAGGTCCCGATCTCCTCTAGAAGTCCCCAACCATCCGACCAAGCCGACCAAGCCGACCGTCGCGAACCGTCTACACGGTCCATCCGGAAGAAGGTCCGGATCTCCTCTAGAAGTCCCGAACCATCCGACCAAACCGTCCAATCTGACTGTCCCGGAAAGGCCAAACTGACCGTACTGAACTAACAAAACAGCCCGTCCGCACGAATGTCCTGATGTCGTCTTGAAGTCCCGAACCATCCGACCAAACCGTCCAGTAGGAGTGTTCCACAACACCTGAACGGACCGGCCCGAAACCTCCAAACGTTCCGTCCGGAAGAAGGTCCCGATCTCCTCTAGAAGTCCCGAACCATCCGACCAAACCGTCCAATCCGAACGTCCCGGACCATCCAGAAGAACGTTGTGATGTCCTCTAGAAGTCCCAAACCAACCGACCAAACCAACCTAGCCGTTTGTCCCGGACAGTCCAAACGGACCTTTCCGAACCATCCAAACGGACAGTCCACACGGACCTTTCCGCACCATCCAAACGGTCCGACCGGAAGAACGTCCGGATGTCCTCTAGAAGTCCCGAACCATTCGACCAAACCAACGTACCCGACTGTTCCAGAGATTTCAAACGGACGTTTACGAACCATCGAAACGGAATCTCCCGAACCCTCCAAACGGTTCGTCCGGAAGAAGATCTGGATCTCCTCTAGAAATCTCGATCCACCGACCAAACTGTCCAACCCGACCATCCCGGACCGTCCAAATGGACCGCTCTAGACCGTCCAAACGGTCCGTCCGGAAGAAGGTCCAGACCTCCTCTAGAAGTCCCAAACCATCCGGCCAAACCGTCCAACCCGAACGTCCCGGACCGTCCAAACCGACCGTCCCGAACCTACAGAATGTCCCGAACCTTCAAAACAGTCCGTCCAGAAGAAGGTGCCGATCTCCTCTAGAAGTCCCGAACCATCCGACCAAACCGTCCAACCCGACCATCCCGAACCATCCAAACGGTCCGTCCGGAAGAACGTCCAAATGTCCTCGAGAAGTCCCGAACCATCTGACCACATCAACCTACCCGACTGTCCCGGACAATCCAAACGAACCTTTCCGAACCATCCAAACGGAACGTCCCGAACCCTCCAAACGGTCCGTCCGGAAGAACGTCCTAATGTCCTCTAGAAGTCCCGGACCATCCAACCAAACCTTCCTACAGGAGCGTTCCGTCCCACCCAAACGGACCGTCTAAAAGGACCGTCTTGAACCCTCGAACCGGTCCGTCCGGAAAATGGTCCGCATCTCCTCTAGAAGTCCCAAACCATCTCACCAAATCGTCCAATCTGACTGTCCCGGACAGTCCAAACGGTGCGTCCTGAACCATCCAAACGGCCCATCCGGCAGAACGTCCGGATCTCCTGTAGAAGTCCCGAACAATCTGACCAAACCGTCCAACCCGACCGTCCCGGACCGTCCAAACCGACCATCCTGAACCTCCAAACGGAACGTCCCAAACCTTCCAAACGGTCCGTTCGGAAGAAGCTCCCGATCCTCTCTAGAAGTCCCAAACCATACGACCAATCTGTCCAACCCGACCGTCCCGGACTATCCCGAACCCTCCACACGGTCTGTCCGGAAGAAGGTCTGGATCCCCTCTAGATGTCCCGAACAATCCGACCAAACCGTCCAACCCGACTGTACCGGACTGTCCAAACGGACCTTTCCGTACCATCCAAACGGAACGTCCTGAACCCTCCAAACTGTCCGTCCGGAAGAAGGTCTGGATCGCCTCTAGAAGTCCCGAACCATTCGACCAAACCGTCCAATCCGATCGTCCCGTACAGTCCAAACGGACCGTCCCGAACAATCAAAACGGTCCGTCCGGAAGAACGTCGTGATCTCCTCGAGAAGTCCCAAACCATCCGACCAAATCCATCTGGAAGAAGGTCCGGATCTCCTCTAAAAGTCCCGAACCATCCGACCCAACCGTCCCGGACTCTCCCGAACCCTCCAAATGGTCTGTCCGGAAGAAGCTCCGGATCTCCTCAAGAAGCCCCGAACCATCCGACCAAACCGTCCAATCTGACTGTCCCGGATAGTCCAAACGGACAATCCCGAACCATCCAAACGGTCCGTCCGGCAGAATATCGTGATGTCCTTTAGAAGTCCTGAACCATCTGACCAAACAAACCTACCCGACTGTCCGGACAGTCCAAACGGATCTTTCCGAACCATCCAAACGGAACGTCCCGAACCCTACAAACGGTTCGTCCGGAAGAAGGTCCGGATCTCCTTTAGAAATCCCGAACAACCGACCAAACCGTCCAACTGGACTGTTCCGCACCCTTCGAACGGACCGTCCAACCCTACCGTCCCAGACCGTCAAAACAGACAGTCCCGAACCCTCAAAATGGACCGTCCGAAAGAACGTCCGGATCTGCTCTAGAAGTACCCAACCATCCGATCAACCTGATGTGAATCACCTTGAAGGAGGATGATCAATCCCAAAGTTTGCCCGATTTTCACGACGTAGGATCCTGGATAACTAGCCTGTGAAGCCTGATGAATGACACAGCCAACCACCGTCTTGATTACGGAAGCCTGCAGCACTCGATTCACCCAACCACACACTTCGGCCCTTTGTTACTCACTAACATGGAGCAACGTGTTCAAGCAATTCACGAAAAAATCACAAGAACAACGGAGAAACAATCTCAGATAAACTCCCAATCCCTGGTTGAGTTGGAAATAGCTCACATTCTAGAGGAACAAGAGTTCTCTTCAATTCTGAAATTCTTCACTAGTCTTTTACATAGAAAGCAACCTCATATATATAGAGGTTGATGACTTAAGGTTTAAGTTAACAAAAACCAAAATATCAACAAGCTGCTACAGTATGACTGTGGCTACAGTACACGGGCAGCTACAGTTCATCTAGCATATCATCAGGCCTAGGAATAGGGTGATGATATCTAACAGTTATATTATTAATGGCACGACAATCGATGCACATTACGGGAACAGCACAAGGGCTTAGGCTTTCTCGAACATACCCTTTCTCGAGTAGACCTTGTACTTGATTTTGAATTTCCTTTGTTTCCTCCGGATTGACGCGGTATGGAGGACGGTTTGGAAGAGAGGCACCCGGAATAAGGTCAATTTGATGCTCAATGCCTCTAATGGGAGGAAGTCCTGCAGGTATCTCTTCAGGAAACACATCTTGATAATCTTGCAAAACCTTTAAGACAACTCTAGGAAGGCTAGGGAGATCATTAGTCGTAATCAAGGTGTCCTTGTAGATGAGAACAATATACATGGTTTCAGGGTTACTTCTCATCTCCTTTATATCCAATTTATTGGTGATCATGACTAACTTCTTTTCTTCCTTATCTTTTCTTCCTTTCAAATTAATTTTGTCATCTCCCAATTTTGCTTCCACTTTCTTTTGCATCTTTTAAGCAAGAATTTGATTAGGAGTCATATGAAACAATTTCATATTTCTTTCTCCTATCTTAAACATGTAAGTATTGGCTCTTCCATCATGTGTGACATATCTATCATGAAACCAAGGCCTTCCCAAAAGCATATGGCATACAGTCATAGGTACAACATCACAAGTAATGGTTTCAACATAATCTTTAATTTTAAATGTGACATTAACCATGTGTTGTATTTTGACACTGCTAAAATCACTAAGCCATTGAACATTGTATGGATGGGGATGCTTGATCAATTTCAATCCAAGTTTATCACACATTTCTTTACTAGCAAGGTTATGATAACTACCTCCATCAATAATAAGCTTGATTATCTTGTCATTTACCTTGGCTTGTGTTTGAAAAAGATTGAACCTTTGTGGGTGCTTGTCGGCGGAATGGGGCCCAGGGTACCCCTAACCGCCGGCGGAGGCCAACCAAATGCCGCAAAGGGTGGCGCGTGGCGCTCCGATCGCTAGGGCCTTGGGCCCCACCAGGATCGACGTACGGAGCCCGCGGCCAATCCCAAGGAATCAGGGGTCTCCTCCAGAGGCTGCATCCGCAAACCAGAAGGGGTCGTGGGCCTCCGGGAATCCACGGCCCATGCGCTGAGCGAGCACTCGGGGTCCGTCCCCGAGCGCTCGGCGTCCCAGAAGGCGAAGGGCGCGCTCGGGGCCCCCTCCCGACCGCTTGGCATCTTGGCAGATGTGGGGCCCAGGAGAAGCTCGGGATCCGCCCCCCGAGCACTCTCCCTCGGGCTCCCCCTTCAAAGGCGCCCCGAGCGGCCCCCAGCGGGTGCTCCCCGAGCGCTCGGGGTTGCTCGGGGGCGCGTAGAAGACAGCTGACGCCCCTCCTAGCAAAGGAGGTCACTCGGGACCGAGTGCCCAGGGGATGACGTGTCCTCTGGTGGGACCCTCGTCCATGCACGTCGTCCAGCACCAAGCTTCTCCAGCAAGCCTCCGCCCTGGCAGAGGCTTTTAATGCCTGTCGTTCCGACGGGGAACCCAAAGCCCTGTGAGGGCATGATGACGATCAGGCCGGGTCCCACCGGTGCAGGCGATAAGCTCTGTTAGCTATCCCTCTCTCTCTCTCTGAGGGGTGGGCCCGGGCTGACAGATTCTTTGACCGACCAAGCGCGCCGCCCCGCACGCCCTGTCGCTGTCAACCTTTTTCCCCATGGGGGACGTCGCCGCGCAACCAATTGCGCGGCATGAGAGGCTGACCTATGGGGCCCGTGAGAGGATGTCATACCAACCCAGTCAGAAGAAACCCCGCAAGTCTCCGTCTGCGGGGCCCGCCGAGGGCAAAGGTGTCAGAGCCCCTGTTCCGACACACCGTGAGGCGACGTCCCGGCCGAAAGTATGCAGTCCGCATTAAATAGAGGTGTGGGCGCTTCCAGTTGCACCCACG
>JAGXJF010001880.1:0-261602 GCA_019208055.1 Stipa capillata
CCATTCTGTAGTAGTGTCCCTGAGTTTATCTCTTAAAGAGATGTTTTCCTTTCTCTCCTTGCCATAGGCTTTATCTGTTCTTTCAAGAATGCCCATTAGTTCAGCATAATCAAGAAAGTCATCCTCAGTAAGTACCTTTGAACCTTTGTCCATGAGACACAAAGGGGCAGAAATGGATGGCAGTTGATCAGCTTCAGCACCGAACTCGGAGCTGTGTGACCTGGCTGTGTCACAGCTGGGTATATCAGCTATGCTGATGGCGATCCCAGCAACTTGACCTTCATCCTCTGACTCTTTTTCTTAACCTGAATCCTCAGATACCCTAGCCTGTCCAACATAAGCTCTGACAGTGGCTTTGTTTTTGGATTAGGTTGGATGCTTGCTGTTGAAGGTCTTCTTCTTCCCATGGAAGTCCTTCTTCTTTCTGTACTGGCTGTTGTCCTTTCTCTTGGTTGTACAATCAGTAGCAAAGTGGCCTTCCTTGCCACACTCGAAGCACTTGTTATCTTTTGATAGCTTCTTCCCTCTGAATCTGTCACCTGATCCAAGCTGCTTCTTCTTCTTGTAAAACTTCCTAAAGTTCCTTGTGAGGAGGATGAGTTCACTCTCTTCTCCGCTGGTCATCTCCTCATCAAGTTCTTCACTGCTATCACTCTCAATCTGTGATGTTGAAGTAGTAGTCTTCAAGGCAATATTTTTCTTGATAGCTGGGGAGGAGCTTTGCTTGCCTTCTTGCTTAAGCTCCATCTCATGTGTTAGGATTCTTCCTAACACTTCTGTGGGCTTCATTTGCTCAAACCCATCTTTTTCCTTCAGCATGAGTACAAGTGTTCTGTAGGCTTTTGGAAGCACTGACAAGAACTTCTTGATCACGTTTTCATCTTCCACTCGGTTGGACCCTAGGGCCTTCAGCTGATTGGTGATAATGGTGAGTCTTGAAAATAGAGAATTGATGTCTTCACCATGCTCGAGTTCAAACCTCTCCAGCTTTGATTCCAGAAGGCTCCTCTTTGACTTCTTTAGAGTGTCACTGCCTTCATGGATCTGCACTAAGGTGTCCCAGATATCCCTAGCAGAGTCCATGGTGCTGACCCTGTTGAAGTCATGCTCTTGCAAACCCATAAATATAGCAGTGGCAGCCTTAGCATTATTCTGAATGTTTCTCTTGTCGTTTACGCTAAGAGCAGCTGGGTCTACCAACCTGTAGCCTGTACAAACAACTTTCCACACATCTGGATCAATAGAGATAAGATGCATTTGCATCTTTCTTTTCCAGAAGGCATAATTAGTTCCATTGAAAATTGGTATTTTACCCTCATAGCCCGACATCCTTTACTCTGGCTGTTAGGCCAAACCAAAGAGCAACCCACTCTGATACCAATTGAAAGGACCAAAGGTGCTGACTAGAGGGGGGTGAATAGGAGGCTAACAAAAATTACTTCTTTTGACTTGATTGAACAGGTTAAGCCTTAAACAGGAACTGGGGTTAGCTAGCTATGCGATAGGTGAGTGACACAGGCGACAGATGATGTGTAAATTAGCATACAACTGTCACACAGGTGCCTAACACAGATGTTCTAAGGACTTAGCAAATGATGAGCAATCAATGTGCCTGTGTAACAGGTAACTGATTCAGGTGTGAGATAAGATATATAGCAACTGAGACACAGCTAATGAAACACAGGTATAAAGGAGATCTATAATAGATAAACAAAATAAGTCTAAGATCTCACAAGCAAGCAAGCAACAGGAAGCTAAAGACAATAAAGGAAAATACTCAAGGAGACAGAGTGTTTTTCACCGAAGTTCCTAGCTCTTCACAAAGTGGTATGTCTCTGTTGGAGAGGCTACTCTGAAGAGATCGCCAGCATCGAATCGTGCTTGTTCTCCGAGTACCTGATGTTCAGGCCTCTTCCTTTGCTTTGAGAAGTCCTTTTGCTTGCAGCAGGTAGACTTTGATTCACCTTCACAAATGTCTGGTTCAGCCCACACAAGCTTGGGTGATACCAGCGACTCCTACGCCCGTCTAGGAGTAGACACTCTAAGAGTAATAGATTCAGCAGCAACAACTCTTGGAGGAACCAATGCTCTTTGCTCAAGAACTCTAACTCTCCCGAACTGACACTTAGGAAACTTTGGCTTTTGTTCGGTGGGAAGAGGCTTTGCAACGGTTGAATATGATTCACTGGATTGGCAAAGGTTGAGGTTGAAGACCTCCCCTGGTCCCCTATTTATAGGGCTCGCAGGAACTTGACCGTTACACTGTTGCCACGTAGGATAAGTGAGCCACTGGTGGCAGGCACCGGTGACACAGCCGATCACTCTGCCCAACTGTAACCGGCTCAAGCAGACCGATACATGTGTCACCGGAGGCACACACAGGTAAACCCTAAACTGACATAGCAGTACTACTCAGCCCGGTCTTGGCACATGACATGCCCTCAGCGCACAGCACTCTCTGAAACCTAATAAGGAGAGAACCTCCGACAGCCCTCCGACTCAGCAGACAAGCCATCGCAGCGCAGGTTCTTTAGCGTTTACAAGCTCTCCCTGGTACAGAGATGTACCTGAGTCACAGAGCGCTAGACCACCTGTGACAAAGCTGTGTCACACCGGTGACTCTAACCCCTAGGGTTTTCTACTGCTAGCACTGCAGAGTGCAAGCACAAAACCAGTTTCACACTTGTGCAAAACTGTTAACACAGGGCCACTAACCTCAAAGCATTAGTGCCACTGTCCAACAACCTGAGCATTGAGCAATTAGAACCTCCACAGATCATTACTACATCATCTCTCTTAATAGTACAGGTTTTTCCTATGGACTCAAAGAAACTAGCAAATCTAGGCTTTACCTGCCCACCAACTACAGTCACGGCCCTTGACGCATCAAGCCACCATCACCTTGCTTGCAACTCCTTGCACAGTACCGGCTTCTTCATAGCTGTGGCACAGCTGCCTAGCACAGCCATTCCTTAGTCCTAGAAACCACCCTCGTACCTTTTTGGTGGTCATCCTTTCCCTGATGACCCTTCTTTCTGGAACCTACTAACCTGCCTACACTCAATGTAAATGTTAGATTCCAGTTTGAGTTGCCATTAACCATCAAAACCAACTTGGGGCCTAGATGCTCTTTCACCAATGGTCAGCCTTCCGGGGTTAATAGCCGTTTGGAATACACCCCACATAAAAAGCAACTGTAACGTACCCTTAACGGGTCACTAGTTGGTTGCCGAACAACTCGGAATCAAACGTTATGGTTTTGAAGGGTTTCAAGGATTGGCCTCAGGGGAACGCAATCACTTGGATACACCCGAGTGAAGGGCAGTTGTGGCGTGCCTTCAGTGGGCCACTAGTTGGATACCGAGCAACTCGGAGCTACCGGTTTCTCTACCCGGATGTTCTGGGAATTTTACCCTGGAGTATCTAGGATCCGGAAATTCCGGATTCAATGGAACGTCCGGGCATTAGGCTCCGCCACTCGGGACCAAAGCGCCACAGCTTGTGTTTTGGTTCTGACATGAATTTCGAGGGCATTTGTCCAGAGGGACACTAGCTAGACCCGAACCACTCGGGAAACCAGACGCCACTCGGGAATTCGGTCGGAATTCATGGTATGTCCCCCGCTGGTCTATCAGCCGGTCTCCATCCGCTGGAAATAACCGGATACCATCAGAACTTACCCGTTATTAACTCAACCGCCATGATATTCCTGCCCTACGGGTGAATATTACTCAGCTTATTATCTCAACTCTACAGGAGTTCCATGAGTCCCTCACAATCTTCCTGCAGACCATAATAGGGCGCGCTCAGGCGGATGCCACTTGGGAAGAAGGCAAAAGCACTCGGCTCGGACATTACAACGACAAGTTACAGCCAGATCGTGAAGGACTCGGGGGCTATTGACGATGACATAGCACCCGGGTATCGTCAAGAAGGACAATACCGGCCCTCTGCACATAGGATGGACCGGGCCGACTACTCGGAATCCGACTTCTACACGGGGGCGCCTCATCAACTTGGAGTGCAAGATAGAGATAAACACTTAATCCGGCAATCCCGAATTCTGTTGTAACTGATTAGGAAACCAATCTGTAACCCGATCCGGACTCTTGTAACCCTACCCCGGTCGCCTATATAAGGCCTGGTAGAGATCCGCCGATCGGGAGGAGTTCTAGGCTTCGTACGCTCTCATAATTTCTCATACACACATAGCCCTAGCAACCTTGAGATCTATTCTCAAAGGCTTGCGGCACTCGGAATCCAAGCAATATCATACACCAAACACAGGACATGGGGTATTACCTCTTCTTGAGGGCCTGAACCTGTTTAAACTTTGTCTCCCATGTGCACCCATCTAGATCTGCTGTGCGTACGCTGCCCCGCATTCATTATTACCGGATTATAACATCGACATGACTAGGAGGGTGAATAGGAGGCTAACCAATTTTGAACAATTACTTCACTTTATCAAGATTAAGGCTTAACAGGTTGAAGGGTTGAGCTAGCTGTGAGACAATTCAACTACTCAGGCAGTATTTGATATGTAAATTAGCACACAGCTGTCACACAGATGGGTAACACAGGTAAACAGAAAGCCCTAAACAGATGTATATGACAGATAGCTGTGTAACAGGTAACTGGCACATATATGTGATAAGCAATAAAGCAACTGTGACATAGCTAGATTAACACAGGCAATGAGAAAGGATTACAGCTAGATTGTATATGACAATGAATCACACAAGCATGCAAATCAGAATAAGAACAAGTAAGTACTGAATGTAAAGTACTCAGAGAGATTGTAATACCCAACTTATATTACGATTAGGGTTTTGCTTTTCCTCATGCATACATGCCATCATCCCTGCACCCACACCTTGTTTAAACTTAGATATGATCTGATTATATTTTATAGAATACGTACATATCTCATCCTCGGTGGATAAATCTACAAACACCAATCAACTTATTGGAATTCATAAATACCAATACCAGCAAAAGTAGGTGGAGGAAGATTAGGGTTCCTAGTAGGGTCACCCCTCTAAGGTTCCCCTCCCAAAGTTTCGCCGAAAACCCTAAAGACTTGCTAGTTCGATCGGGGATGTCAATCTCAAATTGCCAAAAAGGGGCCGAACTGTAATTACACATTTAGGTAATGTTCCCAAGGGTGGAAAGCTTCAAAAACCTATAATTAGCTATAAAAATGGTTAGCCTAGCTACATGCAAATTTTTGGAATTTTTAGAAAAGATTAAAAACTAGTTGCAGTTCAAACCAACTCTTAGGTCATATTTGAATTTAAATTCAAAACCAGGTCAAACAGGGTCCAAATGATCTCAAATTTTTACAGTAGGTCCAAAATGTTATTATGAAGGTCCTGTAAAAATTTCATAAATTTTGGAGCTCATTTGGATGCTCATTTGAATTATCAAGTTTCAGCTGAAGATTAAAAAAAAGGGAAAAAGAAAATTCAAAAGCAAACCAGGCCGAGGCCTGTTGGGCCGTGCTCGGCCGGCCCGTTATCCCGCCTCCCTCCCCTGTCGCGCGGGCCCGCCTCATCAGCCTCCTCCCCTCTCACGCGATGCCCGGGGCGCACCCGTCAGCATCTCCGCGCCACGCCTCCGCCGCCGGTACGGTGGGCGGTGCCCCGTCCCGACCGGCCTCCCTTCCGACAGCGCCGCCCTATTTAAGAGGGGCATTCGGACCGTGCCCGCTCCCCCTCTCTCCTCCCTCTCCCAAACCCTAGAGCTCACACCTCCATCGCGTGCTTCCAGAGCTCCCCGCCGCCGCATCTTCTCCGCCTCCGGTGGGATCTCCGGCAAGCCATCTCCATCGCCTCGGCCCTCCTCGGGTCCTCCCCTTTTGCTCCCGAGCTGGCCCTCCTTCTCCCTAACCTCACCCGTGTCTTCTCTTCGTAGGTCCATGCCTGGAACCCCCTCGCCACCGATGACCGACGCCCCTTGCCACCGACGACTGCCGTCCGCCTCATCCCCATCTCCTCAACCTCCCCGGCTCCGTTTTTCTCCTCCCGGGGTAAGCTCCGGTTGCTCCGCTGCCCTTCTCTCAGGCAACCGTGCCCTAGCCGCCGTCCCAGGGCAGCTCCGGCGAGATCCCGGCGAGAGCACCGCCGTCCGGGCTTCCTCTCCGGCCGAGCCAACGCGGGAGAGAGAGAGAGTAGCGTGAGAAGGAAAGGGGGAGTGACGTGGCAGCCCCCAATTGGTCCCCTGAGGTCCAGTCAGCATCCCAGAGGGCCCACTGGTCAGCTGGGCTGTGGGTAGGGGTAGGATTTGGGGTAGAGTAGCTCGGGTAGACGTACCAGTTTTATTTTCGCAGAGAAAAGAATTAGGGTTTGTTAAACTTGTTTAGGCCATAACTTTCAAACCATAGATCCAAATTTAGCAAATTTTGACTTTCTAGAATCCTTATGAAATTGCCTACAATATGATCTGGATAAAAATTCAAAATTCCAAATATAAGTCCTGGTCAATTTGAATTAGAATCATTTCCTTCCATTTCGCGCAATATCTTCCATAACTCATATCTTGATGCTCGTAACTCCAAAAATTGTGATTCAAATTGCGTTAGATTCATATCGCTGAACACTTCCATAATCTAACCATTTCAGGTCATGACAATATTCTAAATAGTAACCTTCAAATCAAAAGTGAGCCCAAACTTAAATTTGCATGCATGCACCGTTAGGGTTACGATTTCACTTCCACAAGTTACCCTGGGAAATACTCGTTATCGTAGCTCCTTAAAATCAGTAGGTCACCTTAGGAATGCATACCAAGCATTATTTGCCATGCATACATGCTGGGTCTCATTGCTTCTTTTTCTCGTTTGTTTCCGGTATCGCTTGTTGCTCGAAATAGAGCTCGAAGAAGAAGACCACCAGGCTCACGAATCAATGCAAGATCAGGAACCCTGCGACCAAGGCAAGCAGAGCATGTTGCATCTCTATTATTCTATTACATGCTTGATTACTAGTAATGTGTGAATGCCTGGTTAGAGATTATGATTGGAACTGTCTAGGTTTGTTCTGGGAAGTCATGTTTCTGTGATAGTTGAGCATTTAACTTGATGCCCTACCAACTTGAAATTATTTAAAAGTGAGATGCGAGAGCCGAAGAGGGTAGGTGCACGATGGATACGACGGGTATATTTGATGTCATGAATGCGACCCAGGTGTAAGGAGAGTTTGTTGCTATACCCCTCTGAGGTTATTCTATCGTAGTACTCGTCTTGTCACGCGTGGATGTTAGCGGAAGTCACCGCTATGGGTATATTTGATGGCAAGTCTCGGTCACTCGGAGCCTTGCAACCTCCGAGTGAGGAGCACTCGTTATATCCATGGTAGTTGTACAGCCGGTGACGGACCGAGAGATTGGTTGGAATGAATATGTGATAGGTTGAGAACCCTCATGGTCGTTGCCGGACTCACCGCTATGGGTTATCTGATGGCAAGTCTTGGTCACTGGAGCTTTGCAACCTCCGAGTGAGGAGCACTCGATATTCCCATAGTAGTTGGATTTGCCGGGACGGTCCAAGGGGGTTGATTAAAGTAGATGGGCGTGGGCTGCCCTATACCACCTTGGAATGTTATGATTGATGTTCTCATGTTGGTGCTTGATTTGTATGAGGTCTGAACTGCAAGTGGGAGTTGATGTGTTCCTCCCTTGATGCTATCTATGTCATGTGTTCTGCTCGTACCCTGCTAGATCAAAGTGCACCATGTTTTAATTGCTGCTATACTAGTATGGGTAGAACATCTAATCAAGCACGAATAAGTCTTGCGAGTACCTTCGTACTCACCTAGGATATTCCTAGATCATTGCAGGCGAGCCAGTGGTCGAGGATTACTTCGAGGATGCCTAATTTCTTGGTTTTCATGGTTGGCTATCGACTCGTGGGATTTTGTTGGCTTTTGGTCAGCGGTCGATGCGCCGCTGTGGGACTCACTTAACTTTCTTCCGCTATTGTTTAAATACTTCATATTTGGATATGTTTCCGGTTATCACCGAATGATGTAAACTGAATAGTTCACAACATGGACAGCTAGTAGTATTTTCGTATCGTAGTGGTTCGTGTGATGATATGCTTGCTGTCCAACATATGCCCCCACCTCCCTTCTGTCATGCATGTATGTTGAAATGGGGAGTGTGGTTGGATGCATATGGAGGAACTTGTTGTTTTATTTCGAATCAAGTGAAGTGCAAAGTGAATGTACGATCCATTGCCAAAGTGAGTCATACGCATTGTGGCGTATGTTTTTGGAGTCGTGATCCCTCAATTAGACCGTGGTGAGTCATACACATCGTGTTGTATGCATGTCGCACGGGGCGATGGTGGGCCATAGTCCGTCGCAGGTAGCTGCTATGGTCACCGTCTTCACTTGTTGTGAATTCCTTGATTCGGATTAAAATACCGGGTCCCTCACAGAGACAATAGATTTTTCACCGAAATTCCCACTCTTTTCAGAGATGGTACGTCTCCGTTGGAGAGGCTACTCCGAAGAGATCGCCAGCACTGAATCGTGCTTGTTCTCTGAGTACCTGAGTTTTCAGGTCTCTTTCTCTTGCTTGTGGAAGTCCTTTCGCCTTGCAGCAGGTAGACCTCAGATCACCTTCACAAACTACTGTACCAGCCCACACAAGCTTGGGTGGTCACAGCAACTCCTACACCCGTCTAGGAGTAGACACTCCAAGAAAGAATCTGCAACAACAACTCTTGGAGGAACCAGTGCTTTCTGCTCAAAGCTCTAACTCTCACTTGAACTAAGACTTAGGAAGGTTTGCTTCTATTCAGGAGAAAAGAGGTTTGCAACGGTCGAAATGGATTGTAGAGTGTTGGCAAAGGTTGAGGTCTAAGACCTCCCCTGGTCCCCTATATATAGAGTCCACAGGCACCTGACCGTTACACTCATGCCACGTAGGTAACTTTGGCAGACAGTCTTCTGACTTGGTAGACAACCTATCACAGTGCAGTTCCCTTAGCATTTACAAGCTCTCCCCTAGCACAGAGATGTACCTGAGTCATAGGGCGGTTGTTCACCTGTGACACAGCTGTGCCACACAGGTAACTTTGGCTCTAGGGTTTTAGGAAGCTAGCACAGTAGTGTGCTAGCACAATCCCAGTTTCACACTTGTACAAAACTGTTGTTACAGGGCCACTGACCTCAAGGCATCAGTGCCACTGTCCAACACTCTGAGCATTGAGCAAAAGAACCTCCAAAAATCATTGCTACTTCATCCCTCTTGATAGTACATGTGTTTCCTAAGGACTCAAGAAAACTAGCAAACATAGGCTTCAGCTTCCACCCACTGTAGTCACGGCCCTTGACACAACAAGCCACCACCACCTTGCTTGCAACTCCTTGTACAGCACCGGCTTCTTCATAGCTATGGCACAGCTGCCTAGCGCAGCTATCTCCTTGTCCTGGAAATCACCTTTGTACTTTTGGGTGGTCATCCTTTCCTAGATGAATCCTCTTCCTGGAACCTACTCATCCTGCTTACACTCATTGTAAACATTAGATTCCAATTTAGGTTGCCACTAACCATCAAAACCATTTAAGGGCCTAGATGCTCGTTCAATCACGGTGCTGTCGGAACTCACAAGTCCAGATTTTCACACGAAAATAATCGAACACGTGCGTGCATGCATGTATGTTTAGCCCAAACCTCATGCCATATTTCTTATATTTTAGTGAGTGGCACTAATTCTGCCTTATATGTTTGTTCCTACCTCCTTGCCTTAGTACTATGGGACAAAAGCTTGCAATGCTTTTGAATTTTCAGAAATAGACCTCATCCACATGGACCACGTGGGCTTATTTTCTAACAAATTCTTCGTGTGCACATGGACCATTTCCAAAGTAGCAGCAAAAATATGAGAAAGATAGTATTGTTAATATACCAATATTTTAGTGTGAATGGACTAGACCTTAAGTTCACATCTAGGATAACAAGATTCATCTTCTACAAATACTAAATGGACTACGCCTTGAATACATAGTTTTTTGTGAATAGACTTCACTTGGTATCTAAATTGATACTAGGCTCCTGAAGACCTCGCCTTAACATAGCGTTAATGGTTATGCTATCTACTCATGAGCTCTTTCAAGAATGCATGTTCCCTTAAATTGCTACCACATAGTTATTCCTTATAGGTATCATGTAGGCAAATACCTTTCCCATGGAATACATTAAGGCTTTATGCCAACCTGTCATACAGCGAGAGTAGTTTGTACTTGATACGGATCTAATTAAATATGTACTCACTTGTTACAACAACTTATGTTTCCCACAGTCTAAGTAACATGATCTCCGATCAAAAGATATGGGTTATCATTGTGATGTAACTTTAGATGGGACATTCCCATGTCCATTGAAGCAACACGTATCACCTTTCGTGCTAGTCCCTTTGTAAAAGGGTCTGCCATATTTTTCTTGATGTGAATGTAATTCACCACAATCACTCCATAGTTTCTTAATTTTTGACAGATTTAAGCCTCTGCTTAACATGTCTGGAAGACTTCATATTATCCTTAGTACTCATAGTCTTGGCCAACACAATTTGATTATCACATTATATAAGGATTACTAGTATTGGTTTGTCAACCAATGGCAAGTCTAATAGAAGCTTTCTTGACCATTCAGCCTCAATAGTGGCATGTCTAGTGCTACTAGTTCTACTTCCATGGTTGATCTCATCAATATGAACTGTTTACATGATGTTCATGAAACTGTAGCACCAGCTAGAGTAAACACATATCCACTTGTAGCTTTCATCTCATCGGTGTCAATGAATTCCAAAAGATGTTATACCTCGCAGGTAACGCAATACTCACTCAAGTGCTTCCCAATGATCATCTCCCGTATTATGGCTTAATTTGCTTACAACAAAATAGATGTCCAGTCTTGTAGCACCAGCAAGATACATGAGGGATAAAATTATTTGTGAATATCTCAACTGATCTTTTGCTTCTCCTTGATTTTTGCGTAGCTTTATGCTAGCATCATACGGTGTGGCAGAGATTTTACAGTTCTCATATCCAAACCGACTCAGGATTTTCTCGGCATAATGCAATTGATTTAAAATAATCCTCTTTCTCTGTTTTGATCAATTTTATATTTAGAATTACATCTTCCTCTCCTAGATCTTTCATATCAAAACATTGAGATAAGAAAAACTTGACCTTATCAATTATGGCAGTGTTCCTCCCAAATTTGAGTATGTCATCAACATACGGTCACAAGATCACTCATTCACCCCCACCGTAGCGGCAATACACACATTTATCTATAGAAAAATTAGCAGATGTCAATGTTTGATCAAGTTTATTGTGCCATTCCTTAGGTAATTGCTTTAGGCCATATAAGGACTTCAATAATTTATACACTTTATTTTCCTGTCCAAATATCAGAAAACCATCAGGTTGCTCCATATAGATTTCTTCCTTCAACTCTCCATTAAGGAAAAAAATTTCACATCCATTTGATGGACATGTAAACCATAGGAAGAAGCTAACTCAAGGAACATTCTGATGGTGGCTACTCTGGCTACAAGAGAATAAGTATCAAAGAAATCCTTCTTTCTTTTTGGGTATAACTTTTGGCCATAAGCCTTGCCTTGTACTTCAATAGCACCGTCATACCTAAGCTTGTTTTTAAAGATCCACTTACATCCAACAGGTTTACACCCACTTGAATGATCAACAATCCATTTAGCTCACACAAATCTGAATGGACAAGATCTAATGATGCCAAAGACCTTTCTACCTCTAACGCCTTGAAGGGTTTTCGAGGTTGCTTTGCTTGCACACATGACTAGCACCTTGATCCTTTGACAATTTCACATTTTGGAATTAATTCTAATTTTGACATTCTAGCAATGCTATCAAAACCAATGTGACAGAATCTTGAATGCCAAACATTTTCCTCACATGTATTCAAACCAGTTGCAACATTCAAATTATAATGAGATTCAAAAATACTTAAGCGGGACAACCCTCCACTCTCATAGCCTTTAACAATAAAGGTACCAAACTAAGACATCACAAATTTATTTGACTCAAATACTAACTCAAAACCCTCTCTACGTAAGAGAGAACCGTTGATGAGATTTTTATTTAAACTTGGCGCATGTTGCATGTTGCTCAGGTGCACAGTTTTTCCTGTAGTAAGCTTCAAGTCCACCATACCAACACCTGGAATAGAAGCATGCGATCTGTTTCTCATCATGACAAAGGTAGCCCCTGCTGCCTGATAAGAAGAAAACAAGACGTCAAAACATACGTGAACATTTGCACCAGTATCAACACACCAATCAGTAGATTGAAAAAGTGAAAGCATAATAGGAGAATTACTGTACCCTCCTGAACAAAAAGCCTTGTCTATGGTCACGTTCACATCCTTTTTCTTGGATTGTTCAGTATCTTTGCCCTTGCGGTGATGATGGTCCTTTGCAAAGTGACCATTCTTATAACACACAAAGCAATAGAGATCATTCATGTCTCTCTTCTCAGTCTTCTTTTTGAAGTTAGTTGTCTTATTTGGCCTTTTGTTCCACTTCTTTCCTGTCAGCTTCTTCTCAATGACATTAGCATTGTTTTGACCGGAGATGCTAGGTGCATATTTAGCTCTTGCCTTTTCTTCCACATCAAAGGCTAAATAAGATCCTCAATAGAGATATCTTCCCTCTTGTGTTTTATGCTAGTAGAACAATCCCTCCATGATGCAGGAAGTTTAGCCACAATTCCTACAGCCACAAACTTGGGAGGCAATACGCAGCCCTAGTGCATTATCTCACCGACAAGCAGCTGGATATCATGTGCTTGTGCAACTATTGATTTAGTGTCATTTATACTAAAATCAAATGGCTATTCACACATGTATAACCAATGGCCAGATTTGGCTTCGGTGTACTTGCGTTCTAGCGCATCCCATAGCTTAGTGGCTAACATGTAGTTCATGTACACATCATATAGCTGATCTACAGCACGATCAGAAGACAACCAAGGGTGCACTTGTTCGCATTCTTGAACATCACAGGTTTCTCATGCATAAGTGGCCATGGTATCTGTGGGTGAATCACCCACCATAGCCCCAATGACATGAGCCAAAACTTAACCCGTGTCTACCACCTACGAAAGCTCCCACCTGAAAACCTCTCAGGTTTCATTGCATCGGATGCACCAACCATTCTTAGTTGCAACAAGTTGAATAGTTTTTATGGATTGTTGGCAAATATGGGAAATCTTTTAATTTTAAGAATTAACAAGAAGCATAATTCACAATAAGTAAATGACGCAAATAACATTTCTAACAGTAGGTAAAACAATTTGAGAAACAGTACAAACTAACATGGTAGGTAGTACAAGTAAGATCACTAGGCAGTATAGTTCTTTTGCGGAGAACTTACAACAACTCCTCAATTGGAAGCAGTGCATGTTTGAGGTTGTATTTGATGCAGTTAAAGCAGGACAATTGATGCAGCAAGCGGTCGTGTAGTTGCATTGCCCAGAAATACTATTGCCGCCCCGTGCAGGAATCGTCGTGGAAAAAGTTCGGAGATACCACCCTACTCCTTCTCGGTGCATGTCGGGAAGAAGTGTTGAAGAGGATCAAGTGACACAATACTCTAGCACAAATTTCAGAGAGACAAAGAGAGTAGTGGAGATGGTGAAATTCGGGTACCCAAATAACATGGACATCACCACATTATATAGCTGCTGCCTCACACTAGTAATGGCTCAGAATAACAACCCTTAATCACTAGTATCGCAATAGTTAATTCCCTTTAGTGTTGATTAGTAACAAACATAATTGACACCGAATTAAGCCGTTTGAATTAGAGATTAATGAGGAGACAATAAGATTTATCAAACAAATAGGTGGACTTTGTGGAAGTCACAAGTCACGCGGATATTCATACGAAAATACACGAATGCGCGTGTGCGGGCGTTTATGTTTAGCCGAAGCCTCTTATGCCATGTTTCTCATATTTTAGTGAGTGGCATGAGTCCCACTTTATATGTTGGTTCTCACCTTTTTGCTTTAGCAATATGGAACAAAAGCTTGCAATGCTTTTGAATTTTCAGAAATAGATCTCCTCCACATGGACCACGTGAGCTTATTTTCTATCAAATTCTTTGTGTGCAACATCTTGTCACTGGTATATACATTTCTCCTCTACCATTTGCCAAAGATATTATTCCATGTTGCCAATGTTAGGGGCAAGTAAATAATACTAAAGAGTAAATTACTTAAAACCACGAATTCAGGGTATCTTATAAGACTTTACCACAATTTTTAGACTTAATTTTCACAAACCACAACTTTTGATCTAATCTTTCACAAAAACACAAACAGTTCACTTTCGCTATTTAATAGCAAACCTGAAATAAGGATCCACCTCCTGGCGTTTATGTGCTAGTTCATGTGACACATTGCTGAGGTAGACATAGGACCCACCTGTCAGCCTCTTTCCCTTCTCTTCTTTCCCTTTTCTCTCTCTCTCCCTCTTAGCACAGCAAAGGACAGGAGCCTCACCTCGTCGATTCCAGATGCTGCTAGTGGTGGTGGCGGCAGGTCTCCACTGTTCCTCCTCGCGCTCGGTCTCCTTGTCGCCCTCCCCATGTTGTCTTTTGCTGGCAGTGCCCCCTTCGCGACATGGGTGGTGATGCATGGGAAGTGGAAGGAGTCGGAGCACTCCACTGTGAAGACCGTCGCATTGGCTTCAACGAGCGATGGCGCTCCTCCTTCGGCCACAACTTCAGCTCAGCAATCAGTGCTCCGGGGCCACGGGTGGCGACGACGCGGCGAGTAGGATGGATGCAGATGCGAGAAGGTTCTCGAGCTCGCGGTTGGCAGGGACAGAGAGGATACAACCAGTAGTAGGTGTCAGCTACTATGTCAGGTTCCTCGCTAGCACACTCTCCGCCATGCTGTAGGCGTAGGTGATGCTATTCATCGGCGCGGTGCAGAACTTCCTCGTTGCCGCGTTCGCACTGTTATGGGGTCGTCGGCTGCTTCTCCTTCGCGGGATTCCTCAGGCTATTCATCGCCGGCCTCGTGCTCCCACTGCTCCTCTCCTCGGCTTCGCCGGCTGCCGAACTCGACCGTGTGAAAAAGAAGATTGGGACAGAATTTGTGTCAGGTGGTTCAGGATTTGAGGAGTTCATTGGAAATTTGGGATAGAGGAGAAGAAGAACAATATACGAGATGCAACGGAGAGTGACAAAGAATTAAGAGAGAGAGAAAGAGAAGGGAAAGAAGTCAAGGAGGAGAGAATTGTCTCTGTACCACTAAAAATTTCTCCACTCTCTATAATACCACTCAAACATGAGCTCTTTCCAAAATACGACTTCATTCAATCACTTCCACTCCAAATTAGCACTACCGTTTATTTTCCTCTCACTCATGTTAGTCAACAGCTCAGTCAAAAGGAATTTTTTAAAAATACCCAAAACACCCCTAAACTTTAAACACCTCGTTCTCTCCGAAACCCACTCAACCAAGCCGCCGCCGCACTCCACTCCCGCTTTCCGTCCTGTCCGCCGGTGGCTCCCTGCGCCGCCTTGCCTGCCGATGGTTCCCTCCCTCCCGAGCATGCGGCAGCCTCCTCCCCCGAGCACGCGGGTGGCACAGTGCAGCGGCCTCCTGAGCAAGCCCGGTGGGGCGGCGCAACACGGTGGCCTCATGAGTAGGCCCAACAGGCGAGGCGGCATGGCGGCGTCCCGAGTAGGCCCGGTAGGTGAGGCGGCGCGTCGGCCTCCCAAGTAGGCCCGGCGGGCAAGGTAGTGTGGCGGCGTCGCGAGCAGGCTCAGCAGGCGAGGCGGCACGGTGGCATCGCAAGCAAGCCCGGCTGGCAAGGCAGCGTGGCAGCATCCTGAGCAGGTGGTGCAGTGGCCTTTTGAGCAGGCGGGGCGAGCGGTGCAGCAGGTGAGCAGCGTCCTGAGCAGGCGGGGCGAGCGGCGGGGTGGTCTCCAGAGTAGTCAGGCGAGCGGTGTGGCACAGCGGATCGAGTTCACCCGGCAGGTAAAGCTCTTCTCCCTTCCCCACATGGACTTCTGATGATGGAAGGAGATGATAGACTACCGTTCTAGGGGATATTTTGGGATCATTTTTGTCTTAAATTTGTCACTGTTTGAAGTACTTCCAGGAGATTGTAACGAGCTCTGCTACCTTGCTGTGTGTTAAGAATGAACCCATTGAGAAAGAATGATGCACTAATTTGAGGACATGATGCAATTATGGGAACAAGGATCCAATTGCAAGATCAGCTATTATGGGAACAACTAGTCTTTACTTTGATGACTTTTGTCACCAACATCATAAAAGTATTGGCAGAGGGGACTTGCTTCTCATTCCTTGTCATCATCTTCTCATATAACCGAAGTGCACTCTTAGTGTTACTCTTCTCACAGTAATGATCAACATATCGTATATGTGTTGTGGGAGTCCGGCCATGTCGTCCGGACAAGGTACCCCTGTTTATTTTTCCATCTTCACACTTGTTAACTGTCCCATATTCTGCAGCTCCCTAGGAACCTGGTGAGGTCTCGGACGAGTCGCCCCTGGGGAGGCAACCGGGCGAGCTCGAAGCATGTCGCCCGCCCCGAGCAAGGCCGAGGATGATCCCTTTCCAGGATGAGGCCGCGGTGATCCACGCCCGAGATCCTAGGAACATTTGGCGAGGCGCCCTGGCGAGGACATACCAGGCCGAGCTCGGCCTCGCTCCTCGGCAGGGCGGAGGTGGTGCGCCCCGGGCCCGAGGAAGAAGATGGCACCTCGCCAGGGTGCCCGAACCTGAAGAAACTCGCCCCCAGGCAAGCTCAACAGAAAGAGGGGCAGGCACGGTGGCGATCCGTACCGGCGAAGCACGTCAAGGATATGCCGGCGCATATAGTAGGTAGCGGCGAGGAGGAGAATACTATTGCGTCCGATGTACGAAGAAATAGACCAGGGTAAAACCGTAATCTTCCTAGGGGCAGCAATGTATATTCACTTGAAGGTTGGCTTTGCCTATATAAGGGCGAAGCAGCACCCCATATGAACCCAAGCTCTCTTCACCGAGTACCAGCTCTGATTTTCATTGCAATTTCTGTATTAATCTTCGGCGGTAATTCGGGGTAGTTCTAGTGGTCACTAGGCGTCGTTCCCCAAGACGTCCTCTCAGCACCTTGGTCATTCGACCCGGGGTGCCCAAGTTCACTGTCCGAGAGTCATTTCGTCGGCAGTTGGCACCGACCATGGGGATCGAAGGGGCGACGTACTTCTGACCCAGAGCTACAACATGCCACCTCGACCGAAGAAGGGAGCGAAGGGAGTCAGGCGGAAGGAGGCAGCGAGGGCCGCACCAGTGGGACCTGACCACCAGGCCGAGCACGGCCCTAGCATCACGGTGGACGGAAGGTCCCAGGCTCTAGCCCAGGCCTCGGGGGCGCAGGTGCCGTCGCGGGCCGAGGCTATGGTGAGTACATGGAGCCTGGCGGACAAGGTGGAAGGCCTTTGGCGATAGGCCGAGGAGGCAGCGAATAGGTCTGAGGTGCTGCAGGCACATCTTCGGGCGGCGGAATTGGAGGCGTTAAAGGCAAACACCTAGTCTCAACAGGTGGCCGACCTGTATCAGGCGCAGCTCGAGGCGACATGAGTGCTGGCAACCCCCGCTGCCCTCGCTGGAAGCTCAGGCGGCGGAGAAGTTGCGTCGCCAGTTGGCCGAAGGACGCTTCGCTGCGCGTGCAAAGACACATCTCCCCGCCTCGGCCGCCGAGGCTCCTCTTCGAGACTTGAGCGAGGCGCGGGTGAGGGCGGTGGCGTACATCAGCGAGGCGGACCTCGAAGCGGCACACCTTAGGACAAGTATACTGCAGAATCAGCAAGCCACCCGAGAAGCGATCCGCGACTACGAAAGTAGACCAAGTCTTCAGGGGGACCAGCACGCTGGACAGCGCCCAAGCAAGGCATACGTCGACCTACAACAAGCGCACGTCGCCTGCAAT
This sequence comes from Stipa capillata, assembly GCA_019208055.1. Taxonomy (NCBI): domain Eukaryota; kingdom Viridiplantae; phylum Streptophyta; class Magnoliopsida; order Poales; family Poaceae; genus Stipa; species Stipa capillata. The sequence continues at coordinate 18,006 of JAGXJF010001880.1, forward strand.
CCAGAGGTCATCGACCTCACCAGCTTGGTGAGCCCACTGAGCCCAGGGCTCATGGCAGTTCCGTTCCTGCCCAAGTTTCGTCCCGCCGATCTACCAAAGTACGCGGGTACGACGGACCCGGTCCTGTACACAGGGTGTACAAGGCGGTGGTGATGGCGTCCGGAGGAGGTGAGGCCGTCATGGTGAAGAGCTTGCTTCTCACTCTCATTGGCATCGCCCAGGTGTGGTACCTCGGTCTTGAGCCTCGCACGATATACTCTTGGGAGCAGCTACGGGACAAACTGCATGAAGGTCCCCGCCCCCACTGGAGTCATAACAGTGTATGGTGACCAGGGCCTATCTCGCCACATCGAAGAAACCACTACCTCGGCCATAAGATACGTCCATGACGTCGTCCCAGCAATCGAAGCAGCTCGTCCCACTTCTCCCGGTAGCACTGCGGTCTCCGCATCGACACTTCCGGTGATCAGTTCATGTCGACTACCATGGGGTGGTGGATCCCCAAGCCCAGGCCGGACGGAGAGAACCGATCAGTCGTATTATCAGAGGATAAGCCACACAAGACTGTGCTGATCGAGGCGGACCTTCCTCTCGAGATAGAATAGGCACTTCTGCTGACTTTGCGTGCCAATGGCGACATCTTCGTGTGGGAGCCCGAGGACCTGCCTGGCGTGCCCCAAAGCATAATCGAGCACAAGTTGATGGTTGTGCTAGGGGCTCGCCCTGTCAAGCAGCGTCTGAGGAAGATATCGACTGACCGACAAGTAACAGCCCGTGCCTAAGTCACCAAGCTGCTCAAGGCCGGGGTAATCCGTGAGGTCTTGCACCCAGAGTGGCTAGCGAACCCGGTCCTCATCAAAAAGGCCAGCGAACAGTGGCGAATGTGCATGGACTACACCAACTTGAACAAGGCATGCCCGAAGGACAACTTCCCCCTTCCTCGAATTGACCAGCTGGTCGACGCCACCTCGGATGGCGAACTCATGAGCTTCTTGGGGTACCACCAGGTATGGATGGCCGAGGAGGACGAGGAGAAGACCAGCTTCATCACCCCGTGCGGGACATTCTGCTATGTCTGTATGCAGTTCGGCCTCAAAAACGCGGGGGGCGACGTTCGCCCGGCTGATCGGCAAAACTCTCAGCGATCAAGTTGGCAGGAACGTGGAGGCGTACGTAGACGACATCGTCATCAAAAGTGTTCTCGCCCAAACCCACACGCAAACATACAAGAAACCTTCTCCAACCTCAAGCGATCAAACATGAGGTTGAACCCGGAGAAGTGTGTCTTCAGCGTGCGCGTCGAAAAGCTCCTGGGCTTCCTAGCTTGTCTCAAAGAGAGGGATCGAGGCCAACCCTAACAAGATCGACGCAATCCTCAGCATGCAGCCGCCCGCCACGACCAAGCAAGTACAAAGGCTAGCTGGTCGCCTTGCGTCCCTGGGACGATTCATGTCGCGCTCGGCGGAAAAGGGGCTCCTGTTCTTCAAGGTCTTGCGAGGCTCCGGAAAGTTTGAATGGACTGAGGAATGCTAGTCGGCCTTCGAAGGGCTGAAGAAGTATCTCACCTCGCCCTCGCTCCTACAGAGTCCGTCACCCAGCGATGTCCTCCTGCTATATCTCACCGCCACGACCTTGGCAATCAGCGCCGTTCTCGTCAAAGAGCAAGGCCGAACCCAGAACCCTGTTTTTTACATCTCTGAATCGTTGCAAGGGGCGAAGATACGGTACACAGAGTTGGAGAAGCTGGCATATGCCCTTGTCATGGCATCTAGGAAGCTCCACCATTACTTCCTGGCTCACCCGATACGAGTGCCAACCTCTTTCCCAATGGGCGAGATGTTTCACAACTGGGAGGCCATGGGCCAGGTTAGCAAATGGGTGGCCAAGATTGCTCCATTCGCGGTCGACTTCCTCCCCTGAATAGCCATCAAGTCGCAAGTGCTGGCCGACTTCGTCGCAGAATGGGTACCCCAGCCTGGCCTTGCACAGAACATGGAAGACCCTTCTGGACCCTCTACATCGACGGTTCCTGGTGCACAGAAGGGGCTAGGGCCGGTGCGGTCCTGGTGTCCCCAAAGGGAGCCAAGGCTTCGTTCTCAGTCTGACTAAACTTCAAAACAACCAACAACATCGCTGAGTATGAAGCGCTCTTGCTCGGACATCGCAAGGCACGTGCGGCCAAGGCGCGTAGGCTCCTCGTTAAGAGTGACTCGCAGCTGGTCACTGGGCAAGTTGGCAAAGATTACCAAGCAAAAGACTCGGAGATGGCTACGTATCTGATGGCGGTGAGGGCCATGGAGAAGCACTTCAAGGGGATTACCATCCAGAGTATACCACGCGGAGACAACTGTAATACCCAGATTCGATAATTAGGGTTTTGCTCTGCATTCATGCATACATGGCATCATCATTACCCACACCTTATTTAAACTTAGTTGTATATCAACTTTACTTTATAGAATATGTACATATCTCATCCTCGGTGGATATGTTAACAAACACCAATCAACTTATTCGAAGCATCAAACTCCGACAATAACATTAGCAAGTGGTGGGGCCAGTGAACCCCATCGATGAATCCCCTACTAACCTTCTCTCTCTTCTTCCCAAGATTGCCTCAAAAGCCACATGAAATAACAACTCAATTGAAACATCCGAGCTCAAACCCTAAAGTGTTGAAGACTAGGGTTAGGAGAAACGACAAGCAAGGTGGATAAAAGTTCACCAAACTTTGGAAATAGACTTGAATATGGAAAGATCAGCTCCATGCCAAATTTCAAAAACTTTGGAGCAACCCAAGACCTAGTTGCAGTTCAAATCGTCGAATTAGGTCAAACCCTAGATTTGAACTAGACCCCCATTCAAATCAACTCCAAATTGATTCAAACTTCTACAGTAGCTCAAAAATAATGTTTATAAGGTCCTGTAAAAATTTCAGAATTTTTGGAGCAAAGATTGCACATAAAATAACGTGGGGAGTGGATCTGGAATAAAGAAAAAGGAAAAGAACCAGAAACCCTAAACCCTATCGGGCTGAAACCCGCTCGGTCGGCCCACCAGAGCAGCCTGCTCGACCCCGCCGCCCAAACCTGCCTTCTACTTCCCCCCTTTCCGCTTTCCCCTTCTCGGTCGCGCCCGCTCCCAAATCCGCCTCCTCCCCTCGCCCGTTTCCTGTTTCCTTCGCGAGGAAACGCCCCCGAGCGCGTGCGCCTTCCCCGCTCCCCCGCCAGATGCCCAGGCCCGTCTGTCAGGGCGTCCCAGCCATGCCCCGGCCGCGGGTACGCCGGCCGTGGGCGGTGCCCCGTCCCGACAGCGGCTGTCCGAGCTCGCGCCGCCCCTTTTAAGGCTCCCTCCCGACAGCCCAACCACCCCTCTTCCTCTCGTTCTCCACAAACCCTAGCCATTTCCGTTGCTCCCGTGCCGAGCTCCTCTGCGCCGCCTTCTTCCCGAGCTCCGGCCGCCTCTCCGACGAGGAATTCCTCCCGGCTCCGAGGTCCTCCGGCCCCCAATCCACCTCCCCGAGCTCCTCTTCCCTCCTCTCTAACTCCCCCTCCTCTCCCTTTCGCAGGACCAAGCCCCGAACACCCTCACCGACGAGCTCCCGAGGCCGCCGCCGTTCCCCCTCGTCGCCGCCTACCCTCCGGTCTCCCCCAACCTCTCCGCACCACCGCATCCGCCCGAGGGTGAGCCGCCGCCTCTCCCTGCCACGTTTCCGGGCTCGCCGCCGCCCCTAACGCCTCCGGGCTCCGCGCCGGCGAGAGCGCCACCGTCGTCTCCCCATCCGGTCAGGTTCTGGAGAGAGAGAATGAGGGAAAGGGGTGAGAGAGAGAGATGAGGCCGCGTGGCCCCTTCTGATTGGGCCACGGGTGCTCGGGTAGGGCCCATAGGTCAGTGGGGTAGGGTTATGGGGTGTAGATCTGGTGTAGGGCTCGCTCGGGTGCGCGTAGAGTTTAGATCTGACCTGGGTAGCTCTCGGGTGCACCTAGCATTTTAGATCTGGCCGAGAAAGGAAGGTTAGGGTTAGGGTTATTTTCCATTTCGGGTAGGAATTCAAACGCCCATAACTTTTGAACCGTAAGTTCAAATTTGACAAATTTTATATGTTTGGAAAGCTTGCGAAATTCTCTACGACTTGGCTGGAACCAAATTCTAACACCTGTACTCAGATTTGAACATTATAAAGAGATAGCTATTTAACCCGTCTCGCGTATGTGAACCTTCGGAAATTCATATTTATAGATGCATAGTCTCGATGCATATGATTCCAAATGTTCTAGGCTTAGACTTCAGAACCCTTCGATATCCTTAACCACCTTAGGGTTTAACCATTCATTCTAGCTAATAAATGACTAACCCTAATTCTACATAAGGGCTAATATTACATGCATGCATGCGCAAGACATTAGGGTAACACCAACCATTTTAATTATATATGCTTTGTCGCAGCAGAACCCTAGCCATCCTAGCATCTTCATGACATGCACATTCCACATAAATATCATGCATACATGTTGGACCTTATGGATTCTTTTACCGTTTCTTTTCCGGTATTCGCGTTGTTCCTAACAGAGGCCGAAGAAGGAGACCACCCGGCTTACGACTCCACGCAAGACCAGGAACAACTAGAGCAAGGCAAGCAGAGCTTGTTGCATTTTATTATAAGTTTACTGTCATTCCATGTGTTGCTTATTCACGTTGTGATCGACTGTGTCAACTAGCATGCTAGGGTTGCGTGTATTGTACACCGTTGTAGTCGAAGATTGAACTTGAACATCCTATCTGCTAAAACCTGAGATAAGTGAGATGCGAGAGCCGAGGGTGGAGTAAAGATGAATAAAGTTGGTATTAATTGGTGCTAACAGAGCGACCCCCGGTGAAAGAAGTTGTGTTGTCGCTATACCAACCGGAGGTGACTTCATCGTATTGCTCCCCCTGTCACGCGTGAACGTTATCAGAATCTCTGCCATGAGTTTATCGAATTGGTGAGTCCCGGTCACTGGGAGGCTAGCTACTTCCAGTGGAGGGCACATTGTTATTCTCATGGGGATGTATTGCCGATAACGGTTCGAGAGAGAAGTTGAATATGTTAATTGATGGAGGTGTGGTCTATTGAGAATGTGTGGTCATTAAGGAAATTGGAATGCCATGTTTAATGCCGTATGTTGTATTTGAGTTGTGTATCACTTGGGACATCGGCTGCTCATTATGTTTCTATCATATCATGTGGACTACCCGTCCTACCTTCACTTGTTTATGCTATGTTCTTAATTCTGTATATTGTTACTCTGAGAAGCATCATGTTTACTCCTGCTGTAGTAAATCCATGAGTAGGACATCTAATCAAGCACGAATAAGTCTTGCGAGTACTTTTGTACTCACCTAGGTTATTCCTAGAGCTTGCAGGTGAGCCGGTGGTCGAAGACTATTTCGATGACGCTTAAACTTGTGGTTTCCTTGGTTAGCTATTCGACTCATGGGATAGGTGGTGACTTTTGGTCAGCGGTCAATGCGCCGCTGTGGGACTCCTTTACTCGTTTCCGCTGTTGTTTAATTACCCTGTACTCGGATAAGTTTCCGGCTATGCCCGACTGATTTAATATTATAGTCCGATGCGGACATCTAGTTTATTATCGTAATTTAGTGCTTTGTTGTGATATCCAAGATGTTATTCAGGCTGCCCATATGCAATGCGTGTATGATATGAAGCGTGTGGGTATGCCGTGAAGGGTTACGGCTGTTCCTCTTGTTACTAGGTCGAGCAGGAATCGGTTGAGTGACCCGCTGGCTGAGATGCTGTGTCGGCCAGGCAGGGTGTGGGCGTATTCTACCGGGCTTTCGAGCGACCCACTAGCTTCCGAGCTAGGTTAGGGTGTGGGTAGAGTCGCCGGGCTCCTCCGACCTTGTTTTGCCTGGTAGCATTCAGGAACGACTCTAAACCTTCACCGGATCAGGAATTGTATGTGGTTCTGGGAAGTCTAGTTGCTTCCGGCCGGCTTGCGTTGGACAGGTGTCGGATCACTCCGCCTCGGTGAGTACGGCACAGGTACTGTGCCACCAGGTCGACTGGTCCTTCGGCCCTTGGCGATCAGTCGTTCCCCTAATCATATGTAATTCCCGGGTCCGTGACAAATTGGTATCAGAGCCGAGCTGACCGTAGGAAGCCAATTGCAGGTGGTCGTTAGATAGGGCTCCCGCTACGCCACTTGGCCAGAAAATTATTTAAAAGGTTAAACCCTATGTTCAAAATTAATAAGTAGATTGCTTTTTATTCCTTAACCTCATCGCTCTTAGTTCTGAATGTTCTCCCCTATTGCATTTGTTTCTCTTTGTGTGGCTAACCATACCCTCACTAACCCTAACAATTGTATAGGATGGTGTACAACATTGTGACCGACCTGCACCAGCTGGGAGGATGGGCTACCCTGTTGTGGAGGATGTTGGAATACCTTGGCGTGCCGCAGGAAGACCTCCCCGCTTTCCATGCCAAGACCTATGAGGTTTACGGGAAGGCTCAGTTTTGGATGGGATGGGTTACAATGAGAGTCTCTGATCTGGATCAGACTTTTACGGCACCCAGAGCTAGTGATAATGATGCCCGACTTGAAGCAGCTAGGAAAGCAGTCCTCCATATATGGCATCACTTTGATGAGATCTTCCTGTTCTCCCCATTCCGTCTAATTCCCCAGGCAAGTAATGGAGGCAACAATATCATGGTACCAGCGCCAAGCGACGATGAAGAAGAGACTGAGTTGGAGACTGTCAATCACATTGTCTCTGCGAAAATAATGTATGATGGGTTGTATGTGGATTATGGAAAAGCTACTCGAGAGGTGGAATGGCTGACAAGAGTTAACCGCCAGCTTCGTTCTGAATTGCGTCAGAGATGTCATGTGGCGAATGAAGATGAGTCATGGGGCGAGAGCCCTTATGTTCCGATACAAGAGCCGACCCCAACTCCGCGCTGTGAGACCAATCAACCCCAGAGTTCTGGAACAAAGCCACGCAAGAGGATGACATCCCGTGAGTACCTGCGACTCTTCACCCCAAAATCCTCACAAGGAGGTACCTCGACACCAGCCACTCCAGCCTCTACCTATGAAGCTGCTGCAGAAGAAGAAGAAGAAGAGGACCCGCTGATTCATGTGTGGTACACCACCAGTAACCCACCGACTGACGAAGAATAGGACGAGTGGTTGAAGGACAGGTTTCGGAAGTAACCAGCCATAAGAGTTAGTCATTGTAGCGCTAGTTGGATTCTAGTATCGGGATGTTGCTCTCTGTTGTGGTGTAAGCTGAACCAGATTCTAGGTTTAAGGTATCCGTTGGAACCATGTAATTGGGTATCGGTGGCTGCCATTTTGATACATTATTGATGTTATTTCACCATAACGGTGATTTAAACCGCAGCCCCACGCATGAACCCTGACGATTGTGTTAGTGCATTCGTGTGTTAGCGTCAACTTTCCTTGCAATTGTCTTGTGCCTCCTTTTCTCCTGAGAGTGTGTATGAAACAATGTGCCATACCGTTGTATACCTTGTTACACCCTTGTGGAAATGTCCTTGATTTCCCAAGTTTTCAACTCCTTTATCTCATCCGGTGTCTTCTGATTTCAGCAGCATGGCATCGGGAACCCGTGGAGCCGCACGTGGACGTCGTGACCGTGAAGAAGAAGAAGTGCCACCCCCACCCCAGCAGCCCAACATAGCCGATCTCTTGGCCACCCAGAATCGGATCTTAGAGCAGTTAGTGCGCAATCAAGGCGTAGGTGGAGGTCAAGGCAGAGGCGGCTTGTCGGACTTTCAGCGGACCCAAGCAGCTACGTTTGATCGGACCGATGATCCCGTTGAGGCAGATAACTGGATCCGTACGATTGAAAGGAAGCTTCAGCTGGCCCAGTGTGCCGAGGAAGATAAGGTCAACTTCGCCTCCCACTACCTCGAAGGAGCTGCCGCCGATTGGTGGGAGAGTTTTCTGGCAATTGTCGGACCCCAGATTCCATAACAGAGAGCTTTAGGAATAATCACCTGCTAAGTCGGAGCTTCAACCCCGACCTCAACTCTCCGGGATTAATCCCGAGAGGAGTAGAGTAATATGGCTCCAAATAGCCCGAGACGCCAACCCCAAAGCTTACTCCGGCAAACTAATGCACAGAGCAGTAGGGTGATATAGTCTCCTCACTCTTTCCCACTGAGCCGGAGCATCAACCCCGACCTTGTCCCGGCAAATAAATGCACGGCTGGAGTAGAGTGATATAGCTCCCAACATCTCAGTGGAGAGTCTCTTCACCGAGGTGATTAAACTTAATAGCTCTACGATATAAAACCTAAAATCCTCCCTGCATCACGTACTTCAATCATACACGTATTGCACATGACGCAGGGGAGAACAAACCGATACCATCGCAGAGACTCTACGACGGAAACTGCAATAATACTAGCTGTTCGGAAACTTAACAACACATATACATACCAAAAGGTATTCACACAACGGAAGGTTAAGTTGGCTGAGAAGCCTAAAGGTAGGGCCGAAAGCGGCGGCAGCACAAACCAACTACCGAACCCAGGGCAGGACCACTGCCCGGGATCACCAGCGACTAGTCGATGCCGGAGTCGATTTCAACGTAGAAACCATCCGCTACGGGAGTGGTCTCCTCTGCACACAAATTATCAACGAATGCAAGGTGAGTACAAAAATGTACTCCGCAAGACTTACAAGGGGAAAATAGTATTAGATGCATCAGGTATCAAGAAGGGGCGATTTGTGGACTATTTTTGCAGAAAGCTAATTTAATCTTTCACAATACCTGTAATTAGATTGAAATCCGTCTACTGGAGTACTTTGCAAAAGAGATGAGCTGAAGCTGCATAATAAACCTAAAGCAGACCATTGCACACAGTAAACCCTCGATCCTTTCTCAACCACCAGGGAGAAATCCATCGCTAACCCACGTCCTTAGAGTTGGCAAGTTTTAGATTAGGGTTGTACTTGTCTAATTCGATGCGGATTCTTACCAAGCTGTCCATAACCGCGGACACGGCTATTCGAATAGTTTAAACCCTGCAAGGGTGTACATCTTTACCTACACGTATCGATCGACTCTTAATGCCACCATGGACACACTTCACGAGGTGTGCTAGCAGAGGGTGATCGAACACGACCTTTACAATGTTTTCAACTTAGGTATGAGCTACCCTAATAGACTAGTCCGCGAACGACAGTTCGGCCGATACTTCGACGCGGTCCTACTAATTGTGGCAGGTGATACATCCTCGGTCCCGGACCGTGTGTAACCCTCACTCCTATATTGTTGCATCACACCACCTCCTCATTTTTCACGCACCCAAGTCACGAAAACGGCAAACTATGCGGCTCATATCCTAAGCCTAGACAGATTATTCGGTCGTGGGTGGCCCATTATACCACCCGCGGAGAAGTACGCAAATCTTGGTTCGAAAGGACATCGGGAACCGGTCCTTGTGGGATTAACGAGACAACCCACCATGCTCCCAGCATGGCCTCTCGTCAATGCCCAATTTGAGATTAGTCAGGTTTATTAATCACATCCCGGTGAACACCCACCAAATCCGCTAACCCATCTAGAGTGTGTTTTGTCTGCCATCCCAGGAATTATGACATTTACCCAACTAAGCAGGTCTAAGCATCGTGAGCTACAATAGCAATATTACCACAGCAAGTAATTCACTCTAAATAGGTTGGGAGGGTCGGTGGTGTTGATTGAGCGACAAGGTAAGTTTTCATGCAACGGATAGGGTTCACACTTAGCATAAAATATCAGTGGAACGCATGCAATACGATTTTAAAAACAAATAGTAAGTTGCAAATAATGGGTTATCCTCAAGATGGTCAAAGGGGGCTGCTTGCCTTGCGGTTCCGCTATTAGGTTCTATTCCTGCTCGGGATTACACTCGTCGCGATCCTCCGGTCCTATCGGTAGAGCAACATCGAACGAAACACACAAAATGGTAAATACCACGGTGCAGAACATTGACATGAAATGCAATGTATGCCATGTCCTAAAGGATGCAAAATCGAAGCTAACGCAAGTGGAATCGGTTTAATCGGAGTCCGGACGCTCGAATTATCGCGATCCGAATTTCTCCGGCTAATCGGGGAAACCCTAATTCTAGTTTTTAGGCATTTCATTTTTCCTAGCATGCAAACATGGATGAACATGACATAATTGAATAGATCTCATTTTTCTGAACATTTTGGTATATTATTTGCATTTTTCTGAATTAGGATGAATTTTCTATGAATTTTATAAGGTTTTAACTATTTAAATCCCCTTTTCGCATCTCTCTCAGAAAAGAAAATCAAATTACTTCTTCTACTCAGATTAATCTAGCTCCAGGGTATGACAGTGGGCCCCTAGGTTAAATTGAGTCAAAACTGATTGAGCCTATGACAAGGGGGCCCAGTGGTCAGGTTATTTTCTTTTTCTTTAGCATTTTCTTTAATTCTGCTGAGTGGGACCCATGTGTCATAGGGACAAATTCAAACAGTTCATTAAATACACTGCTAACTGTTAATGACCATTATTAAACACTCGGTTAATATTAATAGCCAATGATTAGTGATAATTGCACTGGAACAGTAATTAGTATGTCAGAACAGAAAATACACGTATTAATTATGCTCTAACAGTTAATGACAGGAGGTTAGTTATAAATGTGTCTGATTAATCAATAGGGTATTAAATTCACTCAGTTAATTATGCCGTAATGGCTGCTTTAAAGGAGCACTCGGGCCCTAACCGCCGGTCGGGACTTGGCTTGGCCGGCGGGCTTACCGGCGACTAGGGGACACCGGCGGCGAGATGAGGGCCGGCGGCGAGGTGGGGAGCTCGGCAGCGGCGGTTGACGGCGTCGGGCGGATCGGCAGGTGCTCGGGACGGCGGTTCGATGAGGACGAAGACGGGCGGATCTCGGCGAGGCGGGGCGGGCAGCCGGGGTGGCGAGCTCCAGGGCGGCGGCAATGGGGCAGTCGGAGCTCGGGTAGACGGAGAGCTCGAGCGGAGCAAGCGGAGGGGAACTCGGGTGGCGGCGGGGACTGCCGGAGAGGTGGGGGGAGAGAAGACGACGAGGGCGCTCGGGTCGGTGGCTGAGGCGAGAGACGACGGCGGTGAAAGAGCTCGGGAGCTGGGCGACTGAGGGAGGGGGCTGGACGGCGAGGAGGCGCTCGGGGCGGGGCGACGAGGAGCAGCCGGTGGCGAGGCGACCAGAAGCGGCAGGGGACCGAGACGGAGAAGGGGTGGCTCGGCACCGGGCTTGGGTCGACGGCGGGTCAGAGGCGAAGCGGGGGGGGCTCGGGGAGACGCGATGAAGGGGCTCCGGCACGGCGGTGAAGAGCTCGGCGGCGAGGGTCTGAGGGGAGCGACGGTGAGTGGGGCGGCGATGAGCTCGACGGCGGTTGGAGCTCCGGGGTGCGGCGGTTGCCGGGGTGAAACCGCGGCGGGGGCGGGGCTAGCGGAGAGCGGGGGAACGGCGGGGAGCTCGGGGCGAAGGCGACGGGGAGCTCGGCAGAGGGAGCGGAGCGAGCAAGAGAGAAAATGGGGCCGGGCGGGGGAGTCGAGGGAAAGGGGTTTTGAGGGGGGGAAGAGAGGCGGTGAGTGGCCGGGAGTGGCAGGGGGCACTTGCCACGTGCTGGTGGCGTGTGCGGGGGAGAAGGGAAACTGGTGGCGGGCCAAAGGGGGAGTGGGCCGCGCGGGGAGAGAAGAAAGAGAGCGGGCCAAGAAAAGGGGGCCCGTCCGAGAGAGAGAATTAGATAGGTTTTCTTTTTATTTTCTTTTCTTCTTCCTTTCCAATTGGCTCAAACTCAAATGATTTCAACCCAAGTTCTTTTGCTCTAAACTTTTGCCCCTTTAATTTCCAATGGATTTCAATATGGGTTCAATTCTGTTTTTAAACCTCTGAGTTTATAATTCGAACTAATTTAGAGCCCCTGTTTCTGTAATTCAAATTAAAAGAAGGCTTTTAGACCTCCCTTCTTACTTGCTTGATGCCCTGATTTGAGTGTTTGATTAAATCTTGAAACGAATTTGAACATTAATTTTAAAACCTTTAGAACCATTTCAAAGTTTCTCTCAAACTTATTATTAAATCTCAAAACATTCTTTGGGATGTTTTACTCCATTTCAAGCAAGTTTTCAAACCAACTAAACATTCTCTCTTCAATCTTCAAGCTCTACTTCTTTTGAATTGGTTTTATAAAGTTCTAACCAAGTTTCAACTTCCAATGATTTCAACCCAAATTTTATGTTCCTCAGAGTTTGCTTTATAACTTCCATTATAATTCAAGCCCTCCCTTAGGGATTTAAATTCCCGTTCAAATGACTCCAATTATGCTTCATAATTCCAACCGGTTCAAAGCCTCTCTTTAGGTTTAACTTCTAATTCAAAAGCTCAATTTAACCCATGCAATGACATGCCATGATGCACAAGCAACGGGACTGAAATTGGGGATGTTACAGCAATGCAAGCCCCCAATCATGTGGTCACATGGGCTGAGTTCCGAACCGGCTTCCGCGATTTCCACATTCCTTCTGGCATCATGGCATTGAAGAAAGAAGAGTTTCGTGATCTCCGCCAGGGCAAGAAGTCAGTTATGGAGTTCCTCCGCGAATTCAACCACCTCGCGCGATATGCACCTCGTGAAGTCTCCTCGTGAAGTTCATGGAAAAGTTGAATGAAGAGATGCAAGCCAAGTTGGCCGCTATGGATGTGCAAGACTTTCAGCAGCTTGTGAACAAGGCAATCAAGATAGAGGCGAAGGAAGCAGCTCTCAGTCAGTCCCGCAAGCGCGAGAGGGAGGCGCTGAGGTCTGCTGCCGGTAGTTCGCAGAAGCCGCGGGTGTGGCAGCAGCAACCACCCCGTCCTGCAGGTCAGTATCCTGAAAGGCCGCAGGGTTATGCGCCGCGTCCCCAGCCACAAGGATATCAACCCCGTCCCCAGGGAGGACAGCCACAACCTCAGCTCAACTCAGCAAAGTGAGGTGCTACAACTGTGGAAATATGGGGCATTTTGCTAACAATTGCATCCATCCACGCACGGGGCTCTCCTTTGCCCCCAAGGTGTAGCAAGGACAAACAAGAGGAGGACCCCAAGTCAGAGGATCAGCCCCCAGCAAGCCCCAAGTCCCCGGGCATGGCAGAGTAAACCACGTCACAGCCGAAGAAGCACAGGATGCTCCAGAGGTGGTGCTGGGTACGCTCTCCGTGAACTCAACTCCTGCCACCATTCTTTTTGATTCCGGAGCATCCCATTCATTCATATCCAGCAAATTTGTGCATGAGAATCATGTTCCACCATCAGCATTGCATCCTCCCCTCCTTATTGCAACGCCTGGTTCGGAACTGAGAATCGAGTCTGTCTGCGAGGGTGTTAAGATAGAAATTGGTGGGGAATCCTTTTTGGCCAACATGGTAGTTCTGGGGTCAGCAGGATTAGATGTTATATTGGGCATGAATTGGTTGATACAGCATAAAGCCAAGATAGACTGTGCCAGAAGATCAGTGTCCCTTACCTCGGATTCCGGTAAAGAAGTGATGTTTGTGTCCTCGTCTCCATCAGGGTGTCTCTTTGCCCTGACTGGTACCCAGGACCAGGGAATTGAGCTCATTCCAGTAGTATGTGAGTACCCAGACGTCTTCCCCGAAGAGTTGCCGGGCATGCCCCCTGACCGTGCAGTGGAGTTCGTCATCGACCTTCCACCTGGAACCGCTCCTGTGTCAAGGCGCCCGTATCGGATACCCCCAAATGAATTGTTGGAGATGAAGAAGCAACTCAAAGAACTTGAGGATAAAGGATTCATTAGACCTAGTTCCTCACCCTGGGGCTGTCCAGCCATGTTTGTGAAGAAGAAGGATTCAAGCCTAAGGATGGTAGTTGACTACCGCCCATTGAACGAGCTCACAGTGAAGAACAAATGCCCTCTTCCCAGGATTGATGATCTATTCGATCAGTTGACCGGAGCAGGTGTCTTCTCCAAAATTGACCTCAGGTTGGGCTACCACCAGATAAAGATCAGATCCGAAGACATTCCAAAAACAGCCTTCACTACCCGTTACGGGTCATACGAGTACACAGTCATGTCCTTCGGTCTGACCAATGCCCCTTCCACCTTTACACAACTCATGAACTCAGTATTCATGGAGTACCTTGATTGATTTGTTGTCATCTTCATCGACGACATCCTCATCTATTCCAAGTCTGAATCAGAGCATGAAGATCACTTGAGACTGGTGCTCAAAAAGCTCCGTGAGTATTATCTGTATGCCAAATTCTCAAAGTGTGAGTTTTGGAAGCACCAAGTAGAGTTTTTGGGGCATGTGCTCTCAGCCCAATGTGTCGCCGTAGATCCAAGCAAGGTGCAAGCAGTACAAGAATGGAAGCAACCCAAACCAGTTACCCAGATCCGAAGTTTCCTTGGACTGGCAGGATATTACCGTCGATTCATCGAAGGTTTCTCCTCCATAGCGAAGCCCATGACTGAATTGTTGAAAAAGGACAAGAAGTTCGTGTGGTCAGACAAGTGCGAAGCAAGCTTCCAAGAGCTCAAGAAGAAGCTAACCTCAGCCCCAGTGCTTATCCTCCCGACGTCCATAAGGATTTCGAAGTTTACTGTGATGCTTCCCGGAATGGATTGGGCTGTGTTCTCATGCAGGAGGGCCGCGTCGTGGCCTACGCTTCACGTCAACTGCGTCCTCATGAGGCCAACTATCCCACCCATGATCTGGAGCTAGCTGCCGTGGTGCATGCTCTCAAGATATGGCGACATTACCTTATTGGTAATCGTTGCGAAATTTACTCGGACCATAAGAGTTTAAAGTACCTTTTCACCCAACCGGATCTGAACCTTCACCAAAGAAGATGGCTGGAACTCATTAAGGACTATGACTTGGGTTTAAAACTATACCCCCGGCAAAGCTAACGTCGTTGCCGATGCGCTTAGCCGGAAAGCTTACTGCAACAACACCATGGTTATGGAGCAACAACCACCCCTTCATGAGGAATTTCAACGGCTCAATCTGGAGATAGTTGAGCAAGGTACCCTCGCCACTCTTGAGGTAAAACCATCCTTAGAAAACCAAATCAAAGCTGCCCAAGCTCAGAATGTCGGCATGCAGAAAATCAGGGAGAAGGTAAAGGAAGGAACCACAACCTGTTTCACCGAAGATAAAGATGGAGTTTTGTGGTTTGGGAAAAGACTCGTGGTGCCCAAGGACCAGCAGTTTAAAGGACCTAATCCTTCATGAAGCTCACAACTCCCCGTTGGCCATTCATCCCGGTAGCACAAAGATGTACCAAGACATCCGTCGCCGATTTTGGTGGACCCGGATGAAGCGGGAGATTGCCCAGTATGTTGCCGAGTGTGACGTGTGCCATCGTGTGAAAGCCGAACAACAGAGACCAGCAGGCCTACTTCAGCCACTCCTATTCCCGAGTGGAAATGGGAAGAGATTGGTATGGACTTTGTGGTAGGTTTGTCGAAATCCCAAAAGGGTAATGATGCAGTATGGGTGATTGTAGATCGCCTCTCCAAGGTCGCTCACTTCATCCCCGTGAAGACAACCCATAAAGTAAGCCATCTAGCAAGGTTGTACATCGCCCGGATTGTTTGTCTCCATGGTGTTCCCAAGAGGATCGTTTCGGATCGAGGCACTCAATTCACCAGCCGGTTCTGGAAATGTCTACACGAGGCTATGGGAACCTCTCTGTCTTTCAGCACCGCCTTCCACCCTCCGACCGGAGGTCAAGTTGAGCGGACAAATCAGATTCTTGAAGACATGTTAAGGTCGTGCGCGCTAACACTGGGTTCCAATTGGGAAGATTGCTTGCCGTATGCCGAGTTTGCCTACAATAACAGCTATCAAGCCAGTCTCGGCATGGCACCCTTTGAAGTACTTTATGGAAGGAAATGTAGGACCCCATTGAATTGGTCTGAGACCGGCGAGAGACAATTCTTTGGACCCAATCCAATTGAAGAAGCCGAAGATTTAGTTCAACTCATCCGAGAACGTCTTCGCGAAGCTCAGTCCAGACAGAAAAGTTATGCCGATCCCCATCGCCGAGAGGTTACATTTCAGGTTGGAGATAGTGTATATCTCCAGGTCACTCCATTCAGAAGTGTCCGTCGCTTTGCAATGAAACGGAAGCTAGCTCCTCGTTATATCGGCCCTTATCGAATCCTGTCCAGACGAGGAACCGTGGCTTACCAATTGGAATTACCTCCTTGGTTGTCTTGGATGCATGATGTTTTCCACGTGTCCCAGTTAAAAGCTTGCCATCGAGTTCCCGAGACGAAGATCAACCCCGAAATCGACGTGCTACATGAAGATCTCTCTTATCGAGAACATCCGGTGTGTATTCTCGATGAAACTGAGCGCAAGACTCGAAGTCGCACCATCAAGTTCTTCAAGGTTCAGTGAGTAATCATACTGAAGATGAAGCTACGTGGGAACGCGAAGATTGGCTCAAGACCGAGTTTCCATTTTTGTTTGTCGACCGTTAGAGATCTCGGGTCGAGATCTTTTTAAGGGGGATAGGTTTTGTAATACCCAGATTCGATAATTAGGGTTTTGCTCTGCATTCATGCATACATGGCATCATCATTACCCACACCTTATTTAAACTTAGTTGTATATCAACTTTACTTTATAGAATATGTACATATCTCATCCTCGGTGGATATGTTAACAAACACCAATCAACTTATTCGAAGCATCGAACTCCGACAATAACATTAGCAAGTGGTGGGGCCAGTGAACCCCGTTGATGAATCCCCTACTAACCTTCTCTCCCTTCTTCCCAAGATTGCCTCAAAAGCCACATGAAATAACAACTCAATCGAAACGTCCGAGCTCAAACCCTAAAGTGTTGAAGACTAGGGTTAGGAGAAATGACAAGCAAGGTGGATAAAAGTTCACCAAACTTTGGAAATAGACTTGAATATGGAAAGATCAGCTCCATGCCAAATTTCAAAAACTTTGGAGCAACCCAAGACCTAGTTGCAGTTCAAATCGTCGAATTAGGTCAAACCCTAGATTTGAACTAGACCCCCATTCAAATCAACTCCAAATTGATTCAAACTTCTACAGTAGCTCACAAATAATGTTTATAAGGTCCTGTAAAAATTTCAGAATTTTTAGAGCAAAGGTTACACATAAAATAACGTGGGGAGAGGATCTGGAATAAAGAAAAAGGAAAAGAACTAGAAACCCTAAACCCTATCGGGCCGAAACCCGCTCGGTCGGCCCACCAGAGCAGCCCGCTCGACCCCGCCGCCCAAACCCGCCTTCTACTTCCCCCCTTTCTGCTTTCCCCTTCTCGGTCGCGCCCGCTCCCAAATCCGCCTCCTCCCCTCGCGCGTTTCCCGTTTCCTTCGCGAGGAAACGCCCCCGAAAGTGTGCGCCTTCCCCGCTCCCCCGCCAGACGCCCGGGCCCGTCTGTCAGGACGTCCCCCACCACGTCCCGGCCGCGGGTACGCCAGCGTGGGCGGTGCCTCGTCCCGACAGCGGCTGTCCGAGCCCGCGCCGCCCCCTTTTAAGGCTCCCTCCCGACAGCCCAACCTCCCCTCTTCCTCTCGTTCTCCACAAACCCTAGCCATTTCCGTTGCTCCCGTGCCAAGCTCCTCTGCGCCGCCTTCTTCCCGAGCTCCGGCCGCCTCTCCGACGAGGAATTCCTCCCGGCTCCGAGGTCCTCCGGCCCCCAATCCACCTCCCCGAGCTCCTCTTCCCTCCTCTCTAACTCCCCCTCCTCTCCCTTTCGCAGGACCAAGCCCCGAACACCCTCACCGACGAGCTCCCGAGGCCGCCGCCGTTCCCCCTCGTCGCCGCCTACCCTCCGGTCTCCCCCAACCTCTCCGCACCACCGCATCCGCCCGAGGGTGAGCCGCCGCCTCTCCCTGCCACGTTTCCGAGCTCGCCGCCGCCCCTAACGCCTCCGGGCTCCACGCCGGTGAGAGCGCCGCCGTCGTCTCCCCCCTCCGGTCGGGTTCTAGAGAGAGAGAATGAGGGAAAGGGGTGAGAGAGAGATGAGGCCGCGTGGCCCCATCTGATTGGGCCACGGGTGCTCGGGTAGGGCCCATAGGTCAGTGGGGTAGGGTTATGGGGTGTAGATCTGGTGTAGGCTCGCTCAGGTGCGCGTAGAGTTTTAGATCCGACCTGGGTAGCTCTCGGGTGCACCTAGCGTTTTAGATCTGGCCGAGAAAGGAAGGTTAGGTTTAGGGTTATTTTCCATTTTGGGTAGGAATTCAAACGCCCATAACTTTTGAACCGTAAGTTCAAATTTGACAAATTTTATATGTCTGGAAAGCTTGCGAAATTCTCTACGACTTGGCTGGAACCAAATTCTAACACCTGTACTCAGATTTGAACATTATAAAGAGATAGCTATTTAACCCCTCTCGCGTATGTGAATCTTCGGAAATTCATATTTATAGATGCATAGTCTCGATGCATATGATTCCAAATGTTCTAGGCTTAGACTTCAGAACCCTTCGATATCCTTAACCACCTTAGGGTTTAACCATTCATTCTAGCTAATAAATGACTAACCCTAATTCTACATAAGGGCTAATATTACATGCATGCATGCGCAAGACATTAGGGTAACACCAACCATTTTAATTATATATGCTTTGTCGCAGCAAAACCCTAGCCATCCTAGCATCTTCATGACATGCACATTCCACATAAATATCATGCATACATGTTGGACCTTATGGATTCTTTTACCGTTTCTTTTCCGGTATTCGCGTTGTTCCTAACAGAGGCCGAAGAAGGAGACCACCCGGCTTACGACTCCACGCAAGACCAGGAACAACTAGAGCAAGGCAAGCAGAGCTTGTTGCATTTTATTATAAGTTTACTGTCATTCCATGTGTTGCTTATTCACGTTGTGATCGACTGTGTCAACTAGCATGCTAGGGTTGCGTGTATTGTACACCGTTGTAGTCGAAGATTGAACTTGAACATCCTATCTGCTAAAACCTGAGATAAGTGAGATGCGAGAGCCGAGGGTGGAGTAAAGATGAATAAAGTTGGTATTAATTGGTGCTAATGGAGCGACCCCCGGTGAAAGAAGTCGTGTTGTCGCTATACCAACCGGAGGTGACTTCATCGTATTGCTCCCCCTGTCACGCAGTGAACGTTATCGGAATCTCTGCCATGAGTTTATCGAATTGGTGAGTCCCGGTCACTGGGAGGCTAGCTACCTCCAGTGGAGGGCACATTGTTATTCTCGTGGGGATGTATTGCCGATAACGGTTCGAGAGAGAAGTTGAATATGTTAATTGATGGAGGTGTGGTCTATTGAGAATGTGTGGTCATTAAGGAAATTGGAATGCCATGTTTAATGCCGTATGTCGTATTTGAGTTGTGTATCACTTGGGACATCGGCTGCTCATTATGTTTCTATCATATCATGTGGACTACCCGTCCTACCTTCACTTGTTTATGCTATGTTCTTAATTCTGTATATTGTTACTCTGAGAAGCATCATGTTTACTCCTGCTGTAGTAAATCCATGAGTAGGACATCTAATCAAGCACGAATAAGTCTTGCGAGTACTTTTGTACTCACCTAGGTTATTCCTAGAGCTTGCAGGTGAGCCGGTGGTCGAAGACTATTTCGATGACGCTTAAACTTGTGGTTTCCTTGGTTAGCTATTCGACTCATGGGATAGGTGGTGACTTTTGGTCAGCGGTCAATGCGCCGCTGTGGGACTCCTTTACCCGTTTCTGCTGTTGTTTAATTACCCCGTACTCGGATAAGTTTCCGGCTATGCCCGACTGATGTAATATTATAGTCCGATGCGGACATCTAGTTTATTATCGTAATTTAGTGCTTTGTTGTGATATCCAAGATGTTATTCAGGCTGCCCATATGCAATGCGTGTATGATATGAAGCGTGTGGGTATGCCGTGAAGGGTTACGGCTGTTCCTCTTGTTACTAGGTCGAGCAGGAATCGGTTGAGTGACCCGCTGGCTAGGATGCTGTGCCGGCCAAGCAGGGTGTGGGCGTATTCTACCGGGCTTTCGAGCGACCCACTAGCTTCCGAGCTAGGTTAGGGTGTGGGTAGAGTCGCGGGGCTCTTCCGACCTTGTTTTGCCTGGTAGCATTCAGGAACGACTCTAAACCTTCACCGGATCAGGAATTGTATGTGGTTCTGGGAAGTCTAGTTGCTTCCGGCCGGCTTGCGTTGGGCAGGTGTCGGATCACTCCGCCTCGGTGAGTACGGCACAGGTACCGTGCCACCAGGTCGACTGGTCCTTCGGCCCTTGGCGATCAGTCGTTCCCCTAATCATATGTAATTCCCGGGTCCGTGACAACAACACCGAGGCCGACCTCCTAGCCCGAGCGGCGAGCGGTGGAACCAAACCGCCCCCTGGAGCGTTTAGCGAAATACTGTCCAGCGCTTCGACTGAGGGGCTGGCCGACGTCTGTGCCATCTTGCCGGAAGACTGGAGGACCCGGATCGAGGAACACCTCTCCACCGAGAAAGAACCCGAGGACCCCGTCGAAGCGCATCATCTATCAGCACATGCCCGGAGCTTCATCATTCATAAAGGGTCCCTCTACAAACGAGGCATGTGCGCTCCATTCCTTAAGTGCATCTCGACGGAGGAGGGTAGAGGTTTGCTCAAGGAAGTTCACCAGGGGCTCTGCAGCTCGCACCTCGCCCCCAGGTCCCTCATCGCCAAGGCATACCGCGCCGGGTTCTACTGGCCGACTGTGTTAAGAGATGCTCAAGACCTGGTGAAGCGCTACCTAGCATGTCAGTGGATGGGTCGAGGCATAAATAGGCCGAGAAGCGAAATGCAACCCATCTCGCCCTCTTGGCCTCCGGCGCGTTGGGGGATCGACCTTGTCGGCCCATTCAAGACTGTGTACTGCAGCGCCAAGTTCGTCATCATTGCCCTGGACTACTTCTCTAAGTGGATAGAGGCCAAACCCCTGGTGAAGATCACCTCGGCCGCCGTGCAGAAATTTGTTTGGAAAAACATCATATTTCGGTTTGGCCTCCCGCGCGAGTTCACCGTGGACAATGGGACTCAGTTTGATGCGGCAAATTTCAGAAACTTTTGCTCCGACCTCGACATCAAGCTGTGCTTCACCTCGGTCGCGAACCCAAAGGCTAATGGGGCTGTAGAGAGGGCTAATGGTATCATCCTTTTGGGCTTGTGCACACGTATGTTTGAGCTTCCTGCAGGGAAATGGGCGGACGAGCTCCCGAGCGTGCTGTGGTCGTCCCGCACTTTGGTCAGTCGGGCGATGGGGCACACCCCATTCAAGCTATTGTTCGGCGAGGAGGCTATCACTCCGGTCGAAGTGGAGTTCGAGTCCCTGCGCATCGCTGAGCAACCGGACGATGATAACCACCTGATGTCGCTCGAGGGGCTCGACGAGGTACGTCAGGACACATCTCTCCACATCAACCAGTACCAGGCGGTGACTGCAAAGCACTACAACAAAACAGAGAAGCCACAGCCCATAGTGGTGGGCGACCTAGTGCTTAAAAGGAAGCTCAACCCCGAGGCCGATGGCAAGCTCAGCTCTAAGTGGGAAGGCCCGTACGAGGTCATCAGTTCGTCTCGACCGTCGTTGTTTCATCTTCGGGATCTCGACGGTGTCACCCTCAAGCATAGCTAGAACAGCGACAACCTCAGGAAGTACTACCTATGATCGTGCCGAAGGCTACTTGGTAACATGTCGCCGACAGCTGTTGCGCCAGCTTGGTGGACCTCATCCTTGTAATGGTCGTTACTTTTGTTCAGAAAACATTTCTTATCTGAATGCAGTATCAGCTCGCTCGTCACACCAAATAACCTGCTGGGGACACATGCGCTACTATCCCGTCTTAGGCTGCAGCTTGGCCCGACGCCGCTCCCCTAAGGACGATGAGCAAGTCTTAGCCATGATATGACCCATCAACCGGGACGACGTGTGCTACTATCCTGTCTTAGGCGGCAGCTCGGCCCGACACCGCTCTCCTAGGGACAATGAGCAAGTCTTAGCCACGATATGACCCATCAACTGGGGCGACATGCGCTACCATGCCGTCTTAGGCGGCAGCTCGGCCCGACACCGCTCTCCTAAGGACAACGAACAACTCGCCAATTCCATCTTAGGCAGCTCGGCCTAGCGCCGCTCCCCTAAGAACGACGAGTGACCCTTCGCACCCAAAGCAGGCGACGCACGCCCTGACCCTGCCTTGAGTGGCATCTCGGCTTGACCCCCAGGGCCTTCCCTCCGCTAAGGATGAAACTCTCAGGCTAGAGGGGCCCCTACACTTGGACGCGTTAGGATTACTCTCTTGGACGCGTTAGGATTACTACGCCATACCTTACGTTGCCTCGTCCGTGATTGGGATCAGACGACACGCCGCTCAACAGACTGAGGAAAGAGTGACCAAAAAGACGAGATCACGCCAAACTTGCGACAAATGAATTCAAGTGCACGTTTACAAACAACACAGGGCAACCACGAATACTTCATGGTCGCCAATTATTTTGGTGGGGGGACAATACCCCTGAGCTAAGTTACAACAATCACGATCGACACGATGATAAAATTAACTAAGTCCCATCTTCTGGGACATGCGAGCTATGTCAGACGACATGGGAGGGCCAGTTGACTCGGGATCACAATAACAGGCCAAATGCCATAGCTACAATTCATAGATCTATATGGATTAAATCCATCAGTAGCTATAGCTACCCTGATATTGCGGTTGACTAAAGCAAATTCTGGATGCTTGCAATCGAACTCCTTCCAAACTGAAGAATCTGTTGGATGCCTTAATAATCCATCCTTTATACGCCCTTCATCATGCCATCGTGCGTCAGCTGCACTTTTTGGTGACATAAACAACCGTTCAAGCCTCTTCTTTATTGGAAAATAGCGAAGAACCTTTCGAGGAACTTTGTGTGCATGTTTTCCCTCAAGATTCTTGGTTGTTTTCCAGCGAGAAGTTTTACATTTACGACATACTTCTGCGTTTTCATACTGCTTCCTAAACAATATGCAATCGTTCTCACAAGCATGAATTGTATCATATCCAAGTCCAAAACAACTAACCATCTTTTTAGCTTCATAGAAGTTTTTGGGTATTTTGGCCTCGGGGAAAGCATCAATAAGCAGCCCTAGTAGCAAGTCAAGACTTTTATCACTCCAACCTCCCAGAAATTTGGTGTGGAGTAATGTGACAACAAAGCTTAGCTTCGAGAATCTCTTGCACCCTGGGTAAAGCTCTTCATTGGAATCATCTACTAAACGAGAAAAAGCCTCAGCGTCATCCTCACATGGATCCTCAAGAAAATCATCAGCTCCCTCTAAACCCCCTGTTCCATCTAATCCACATGCTACATCATGAAACAGGTCAAACATCTCATCACCCATCTGTGAACCCATGTCTAAAGTGTCCTCCATTTCAACCTCATGACACATGTTTTGATGTGCTAAAGAAGATGATGCCTCTCCATGGAAAATCCATCTCTTATACCCTTCTAAAAACCCATCGCAAACTAAATGTTCATGGACAATACTTGCTTTCTTCCAACAACTATTGACACAGTTCTTGCAAGGGCACAATATTGTGCCCCCTTTTGCCGAATGGGTAAATGCAAATTGTATGAATTCTTTGACCCCACATACATATTCAGATGTGTGCCTACAATTAATTGTTTTTTGTAAGACTAGTTGTGAGGAATTGGCATAAAAACATTTGAAGCTTAATTATGTTGTACCTAGGCAGGTCCATCCAACTCTTATCCATGGCTGACAAGTAACAACAAACCCCGCAAGTCAAAAGATTCACACAAATGCCTCACAAATTCACACAATTGAGCCTAAAGACAATCAATGGAATTATGCAAATATAAATAGAACATCAGGATGTGCCATTTCAATAAAAATTGATGCATAGGAAGACATATACTAACCAACAACCATGTGCCCCTCAAATCTCACACTCCAGAAGCTAATTGATGATTAAGTCAGATTCAAAGGTACCCCTTTGCACTGCACATGAAGCAAAAAAGTATCCTTAGTTAGAAAAGAATGTTCTAGAAATCCAAGGGAAGAAATAAACCATGTGCCGACAAATACCAAGAACTGTGACACTTTGTTGGATAGATTTGCTTCATACCATATCAAAGGCTGCCATCTTCACTTACGACTCCAAGGACAATATTTTTTCCTTGCAAAATAGGCAATGGCCATGTATGTCAAAATCTAGAAAAAATGGATGCTACACAATGAATCGTTCAAACTAAAAACTTCATGCAAGAATAACTTGCAGGATTCACTAGCAGGAAGTATTAAGAAAGTTGGATTACAAAAAAATGGCTTTTTTCATATTCAAAGAAACTTGGATTGAAATTTTCCAGATTGGATATAAGAAAATACATAAGCACTATAAAGCAGCTTGTTTGAGAGCTAAATAAAAATAAAACATGTAGTGCTTATGGCGGTTGGGAGGCAGGCAGCTGGTGGTGTAGGCACGGCGGGAGTTGGCGAGGGGATCGACGGGTGGGAGGCAGGCGGGTGTGTGTGTGCAGGCACGCGGGAAGTTGGCGAGATGGTCAACGGCTAGGAGGCGGGCAGGTGGTGCGGGCACGCAGGGAGATAGCTAGGAGAAGGTCGATGGCGGGGAGACAATGCAGGTACCTGGGTGCAGGCATGGAGGTGCATCAGCTATTCAGGTGTAGTAAAACAGAGATAGAACCGAGGAGGGAAAACCAGGGCATGGGCTCGCCGGTGATGAAGAGGAGATTCGGCCAGAGGAGGCGTCCACGGGAGCAGCTGACCACGTATTCGAGGTCCTACCTTCAGCACGGTCCTGTGGGCGGCCGGAATCGATCTACGGCAGCTTGGCTCGCCAGATTGCTCCCGGCGGCGGTGGCTGCAAGCAGCGGTGGGGCTAGGGCATGGTGGCGGGCGGCGAGGAGCAGGTCGATGGGGTAGGTACGTAGAGAGGTGCAGCAGCTATTACGGCGCACGGTGAGGCTCAGGTGGAGGCGGCGGAGGGAAGACTAAGGTGGAGAGCGGTGGTGGATTGGGGATGCGGTGGTGGAGAGCAGGAGAAGGAGTTTTCACGGTGAAGTGTTTTGTTTGTTGGTCACGCTTTTTTCTTTTTTTGGGCCAAGCGCCCAATGTCCCGCGCAATATTTGGCGCCCGCACCAACAATACGGCTTCAGCTTTGATTCTTGCGGGCTACTAACCTACTGGCAGGCTAGATGCCAGCGTTTATAATTACCAGCAGATAACTTGCCAGTCAGGTTCCCGGTAGGTAAGGTGCCATAAGAATTGATTTTTCCCGGCCGTTAAACTGTCAATTTCTTTCCTGGCAGTTAGCACGCTGTCTTTTAAATATTATTGCCGGCACATAACTACCCCCTATAACAGGTCATGGTGTAGTGCCCATCGCATCCATGTAGCCAACATGTTCCTCTCGATGCACAACCTTGCCGAATAGATCTGCAAGCATCCCAATCACATAATCCTAGAAGGATTGACGTTTTGTTCTTTGAATCAGGAGATTGGGAATTATCTTCCCCACCTCGGGCAGACCTCCATCACGATCAATTCATCCACCTCGGTGAGCTCTATTGCCTTCCATCAGTTTCGTTAGCTTCAGTGGACCCCTCTGATCTCTCCTCTCCTTTCTAGTGAACTTAGATTCACAGGAGTATGACTTCACCAATGAGCTTAGCGCTCCTCTACCACCAATGATGACTACACCGCAGAGCTCCACCACCGTTCTCAACCATTGCATTACCTTCTGGTGAGCTTCCTTCATCTAGCCCGGGCTTCAGCTTGTTGGTTTCTGTCCTAGAACTGAGCGCTGCCTGTCACCACCACTGGAGCACCTCACCGACGTGATTCTAGCGACCATTGATTCCCGAACCACCGCTGTTGGCTGTGTGAGGACCGTGCGAACCGAAGCCAGCGAGTCTGCAGTGCTGGAATGCGCCAGCGGGTGATCCGGCATGTGATCAGCCAAGCTCGCACATCCTGCCAATGTTTAAATGTTGGTGAGCCACTAACAGGTGAGCCCAACCTGTCAGTTAGTTAATTGGGTTAAACCTATAATTAACTTAACCAGTGTGTGAATTAGTTACTGACCAGTGGGACCCCTTTCTTTTAAAACGTGGTTAAACTGTTTCACTTAAATAGAGTCAATGACATATGGGTCCAGTAGCTAGTTTGACCAGTCCGAGTTGACTCGGTGGACTTTGACCTTGGCCCCACCTATCACTAACTTTGGCTAGATAACAGTTAGTATTAAAAGTATTCACTTTTATTTTAAATTAAAATTAATTATCTAAAATTCTAGAAAACCTTTTTAAATGGTTTTAATCTTAGATAATTCATAACTAATTCATACTCAATCAGAAAAATATGAATAAAATTCAAAAAAATTAGAAAAATGAATAATATTTAATTATACCATTTTCATGCTTGTTTGCATAGTTAAAAAATCAAAATGACAAAAAAGAGGAATCTAGTTATTTCCATCTCGTCGAAGATTCTTCAGAATGCGATATCTTAAGCATCCGAACTCCGATTAACTAGAGTACACTTGCAATAGTCTTTATTTGAAAGCACTATACCATTCCATGCATTCCATGTCATAATCATGCTAATTAATTTTTGTTAGTAGTAATTGCTATTATATCGTTTTCTGATATTTCTACTTCTTCTCGATATCACTCTAAAATCATGACATAAGTGATGTCGACTACGAGCAGTGCCCTGCTCCTGAGCAGCAAGGCAAGCAGCCTCCTCCTTTGACCATGTTGAAATCACCTATTATTTCCAAAACTTACTATTGTGTTCAACCTTATATTGCATGTGTTCAACTTCTACTTTGTCGGTAGATAGTTAAATTCCTATTCTTTACATGGAACTACCTTGTAACCTAAATGCCATGTCAATCCCTCCAACTAGAGTGATTAAGAGCTATTTGAGTCTTTAGCAAGCAGTTATGTTATTATCACATGCTTAACCCTCTTAGACTTGTCAATTCATGATCCTTCGGACAATCCAATGAATCAATAAATCATGGATGGGTTACGTGTGATGATGTTTAGAGATTATTGGAAAATTAGTTAAATAACTTGACTAATAATCATTGGGCTTAAACTAGAAACCATGTGTAACACCCTAGTTTTTAGCATCTATTAAACCTTGTCTTAGACCCCATTAACCCCTAATATTTCTTCATCGCATTTTGGATCTTATGTTTTTCCTCGCATCATTCCATGTCATATAGCTAGCACATGAAATCATACATATACATCATACATCTACATATATATGTATATGCTCAAAATCTGAAGTGATTTTTGTATGACATGACTACTCACACCCCTTCTAAAAGGAAGAATATATATATGTATATATGCATGAACCCTAATTATTCCCTTCTCGACAATTGGATAAACCCTACCTGATCAAGAATTAAAGACCCTAAAACCTAAACATGACCCCAAGCATCCTAAGTCAGTATATCTACACTCCCCAAGGCCCACATGTCATATATGTGGCCCCACTCCCTAAAACCCTAACCTATACATCTTTTCTTGATTTCTGTTTTTGTAAGCTGAAACCTTAAACCTATGATTTCATGTGCTTTCATCTCTCCAAAATTTTTGGAAAATTTCCATAAATTGTATAAACCAATCTAAACATAAATATAAAATAATATGGGCCTGTCCAGTAAAAAAAATTTAAACTACTATTAAATTTAGACTTAGGGAAGATTTGACCCTTGAACTACAACACCTACAAATACACCTTAGAAAAATCCCCAAAAATTTCACAACATATTAGATGTTCCCAGGAACTTATATATGTAAAAACATCATCACCTCCAGTATAATGTTTCTGAGAATCTTTAACAAGAAGGTTCTTCCATCTAAAGTCTATCCATGGGCTGACCCATCTAAAGTCTTGGGAAAATTATGGGAATATTTTCCTAGCTTCTTTAGCATGCCTGGTACCTAAC
The DNA here is from genome assembly GCA_019208055.1 of Stipa capillata. Taxonomy (NCBI): domain Eukaryota; kingdom Viridiplantae; phylum Streptophyta; class Magnoliopsida; order Poales; family Poaceae; genus Stipa; species Stipa capillata. Next base: position 46,041 of record JAGXJF010001880.1, read on the forward strand.
CCTGCCATAGCTTCATCCAAGGAAAGCCCCTTTTGCTCCCTACCCTCCTAGCCCTGGCTCCTTCCATGGGTGGCATGCATGCCCTAGCTTTTTCTCTCTACCTCTCTACCGCAAAACTCCTCAGCTTTCCTCCTAAAGGTGTTTGCCACCCCGTGACACAAGCGCATCTACAAGGGCACGCCAGGATAATGTCCATGCGGATATGCGCATGCTCTGGCCGTGCCCCGAGCATGCACAACATACATGCGCATATGGCCTCACGTCCTGCAATGCTTCGGTACAGTAGCACTGTGTCAGCATGCGCCGGGGCCTCCCCTTCCCTCTACCATGGCTTGACATCTGAATTGCCCCAAGGAGCTCACAATCGCCTGCCCTTATCCACTCCTGCAGCCATGTCCTCCCCTTCCCATGCTCCCGCGTATATAAGCAGCTCCTCGAGTTCTGCTTCCACTCCAACCCACTCCCCTCTCCTCTCTTAGCCACCACAGCTCTCAATTTCCCTGATCTTCCCTCCTTCATCCTCCCTGGTAAAACCCTCCTCCACCACTGCCATTATCAATCCAAGCAACGCCAACCTCCTAGGGCAAAACCCTCTACACCCTCCTGATCCCCTCCATCTCTTGAACTGATTCGCTTTGTCAATTTCCCGAGAAGCCCCCCAAATAGAAACACCCAAACCTTGTCAGAGAGTGCTGTCGTCACTGCGCGGCTCTGTACTGAGCGGCAAAGCTGCCTCGTCCAGCTCCTAGGCGGGCCTGCTGCCATTTCATTAAACGTTGAAGCGGTAAACAATGTGGGCCACTAACAGGCGGGCCCTTGGCCTCCTATCGGGCTGACCATCAGGTTAAGTGGAGGCACCCCTCTGTTTACGTCTCCAACGTCACCGCCTAAACCAGGACCTAGATTGGTCTGTCCAGAACCATTTCTTGTTTTGGTTTGACTGGTTCGGTTGGTTTTAGGCTAGTTCTCTAGAAACTTCTCTAGTTTTGAATCACAAAATTATCTTCCATCTTTCCATTCAAACACAATTTCAAATTTCAACCTTAATTGCTCACGAACAAAGAGGAACATATTTTTTAATAAACTTTGCTAAATATTGAAATATGAAATCTATTTAAACATGATCTAGAGCACCTTAAAGTATTCTAGGAACATTTCAAAATCTTATATGACATCTACAAGCTAAAGAAACAAAAAGAACCAAAGTAATATTGAATAATAGTTAATGACTTGTAATTTTCTCGTGTACATATATGGATCTTTGTTGCATGTTACATATATGAAAATTGGCTAAAAATTTTGGGATAGGTCCAGGAAACTTTATGAAACTTTTATCACCCTAGTTATCTTTGGACTCGACGATAGTAATCACCAAGGTTATTCTTAAAGGGGGAGAAAGCTCATCATGCTCGATGCCTTATTCGAGTGATCTTTAATGGACCTGAAAACCCTAAAAAATTATGATTAGAGCATGTCATGTTGCACCTTTTTGGTTCTTATGTGGAGTTCATCTACGTGGTGATTTATTCGTCACCCCTTTTTAACGTACAGTTGCCAACGTACCAGATTCTCTTGAGGAGGATCCCAAGTTTCCACCGTACCACCTTGAAGAGCAAGACCATTACCCCGACTGGCCAGGAAAGCTCCCCCACCTTGATCGTGTTGACCCTGTATGTTCAATACTTGCTTATATTGGTCGCAAATCTTGCATGCTATGTTGCTACGACCGTTATTTTATGCTAGCTATAGCTATGACCCATTATTGCATGTGAACTTAGTCTTATGCTATTTGTTGCCTTAGGAATATTGCCCCTAAAGGTATGGTAACACCAGCGGGAACTTAGGTTGTAGTATATAAAACCCTATGCTTAGACACGCAGTAGGAAAAACTTTTTTTTTACAAGTGTTATGAATTACTGGTTCATGTGTGAAATAATCGACGACCATACGAAGGGAACCGTCCTTCTTCTTCACGAACATTGCGGGACAGCCCCAAGGAGATGAGCTGGGCCTAATATACCCTTTGTCTTCTAATTCCTTCAATTGCTTCTTCATCTCATCTAATTCGTTAGGAGGAATTCGGTATGGCCTCTTGGCAATTGGAGCAGTTCCGGGTGGAAGATCAATAACGAATTCCACCTCACGATCGAGTGGCATGCCTGGCAATTCCTCGGGAAAGACATCCCGGAAATTGCAAACCACTGGAACTTCTTCAATTGATGGAGCTTGGGTGCATTTAAGAGCATAAAGCTGAGGTTGACGAAGCTGCAGAGCAGCTTCGAGATTTCTACCGTCAGGACTTGTAAGAGATATAGTCCTGCGGGTGCAATCAATCTTTGCACCATGTTTGGACAACCAGCTCATGCCAAGAATAACATCAATCCTCGCTGATCCAAGGACAATAAGGGTTGCCAAAAACTCTACCCCATTTATATCAATTTTAACATCTTCGCATTCGTGCTCGGTCCTTGTTTCCGAGCCAATTGAGTGAATTATAAGGGGAGCATGCATGGTTTTGAAAGGGATGCCATGATGATCAGCAAACTCACTAGATATGAAAGAATGTGATGCTCCGAAATCAAATAATACGCTTGCGGGAGTTGAGTTAACAAGCAGCGTACCGATAACGACATCGGTGGCTTCTTCGGCTTCCTCAGTTGTGACGTGGTTAACTCTGCCACGGGCTGCACCTTGAGGATGATTAGGTGGTTGCTTCTGAACTTGAGGGCCATTCCTCGGTGGTCCTCGAGGTGGTGGAGATGCTGGAGAATTGGTGGCTGAAGGATGAGGGCACCTACTCGCATAGTGCCCCATTTGACCACATCGGAAACATTTAACAGTTGGATAGTTGGAGCTGCTTCCTTGAGAGTTCCCTTGAGGACGGGGCTGGTATGCTGGAGTTTGGGGCCGAGGAGGATATCCACCCTGCCGTGGGGGTGGTGGAGATTGGAACCAAGGCGCAGGAGGCGGCGCATAGCGGGGTTTCTAGAAACTGCCACTTACTGATTTTGTAGCCTCTCTCTTGCGCTTATGAGAGAGCTCCAAAGATTTGAGTTTGCCTTCCTTAATAAGAGCCTTGTTGACCAAGTACTCGAAATCAGCGCAATCAAGCATGGAAAGCTCATTCTGCATCTCCTTGGTCAAGCCTTTCATGAACTTCCTTCGGCAAGCTTCGTCAGAAGAACATATGACTTAAGAAACGGATTATCGCCAAAGACCGAGCAATCACCCATTCAATGACACGGTACCTGCGCCGTGCACACCGAACTAGCGTGATCCGACACCTGACCAACACATCATACGATCACCTGAGCCGTATGCCTTCACCGTTGGTCAAGCCAGCCAAAAGCGCTCAAACTTCCGAAAGGCACATACAATTCACGAAGTCCTGTGAAGGGTTAAGGTCATTCTCGAATCCACCAAGTATGACAAGATCGGAGGAGCCCAGCGATCATACGCACACCCTAACCTAGCACTTAAGACCAGTGGGTCACCCGAAGGCCTGGTATGATCCACCCACACCCTGCCTAGCTGGCATCGCATCTCAGCTAGCGAGTCACTCAACCGAATTCCTGCCCTACCGAGTGAAAACTAGAACCACAGTAAACCTTCACGGCAAACCCATACACTTCATTCCATTCACGCATTGTGTATGGGCAGCCACTGAAACAACTTTGAATATCATCACAAAACTCTACGAGAGCAGGATTTAAAGGTAATAACATCATCCATACAAAGGACAAGTTTCACTACTACATTACATGACTTAAAAGTCATTTTCAGCACACAACAACATTAAAAACAGCAGCGGAACACGGTATTAAACATGGAGAATGACTAACTAAGTCATCTCCCAAAAGCTATACAACCCACCAAAAGACCACGGTGAACAAACTTGTAGAACTAAACGTCAGGAACATCATTTTCAGCGTTGTAAAAATCATCGATGCTAGGATTACCTGCAGGAATGGAATTCCCGAATGAGTACTTTCGTACTTGCAAGATGCAATTGCTTATCCCAAGTTAATCTTAAGCATACTTGTTAATTAAATGACTGTAACACCCAAATGTATCGATTAGGGTTTTGTCCTGCATTCATGCATACATGGCATCCTCATCACCACACCTTGCGAACCTTAGTTGTATATTAAACTTTATTTTATAGAATATGTTAATATCTCATCCTCGGTGGGTAATTGTTGCAAACACCAATCAATTTATTTGAAGTATTTCAAATCACAATGTCAAAACACCAATCAACTTATTCGAGGAACTCAAAATAACAAAGTCATTAATAAAGGTAGAGGAAGTCATCGAACACTCCGGTGAATCCCTAAACCTAAAATCCTAAAGAAGCTGGAATTAGGGTTTCGTCGATAGAGCCATTTCTAGCTGGAATTAGGGTTTCGTCGATAGAGCCTTTTCTAGTCGATGCAAACTCCCCAAACCTCACAAATAGTTCCAAAAGTGCAAACCTTAGTCCCAGATAAAATTCTAGAATTTTTGAATATATCTAAGGCCTAGTCGCAGTGTAAACCCTAATTCGGACCCTAATTCAAATTTGAACTAGACACCCCTCCAAACCAACTCCAATTTGATTCAAACCTTCCCAGTAGCTCCCAGATAATATATCAGAGCCCCTGTAAAAATTTCAAATCATTTGGAGCAAAAATTATACATAAAATGACGTGGGGAATGATCAGGGATAAAAGAAAAAGAAAAAGGAATTAGAAAACCCTAACAGACCTAGGTCGAGGCCCAATGGGCCGCCTCGGACGGCCCACCTTCCCCTCCCCCCCGCGCGCGCGACTCTCCCCTTCCTCTGGCTGAAAGCCCGGCCCCGCTGTCAGTCTCTCCCCCTCTCCCTGCCGCGCCCCGGGCCCGCGTGTCAGGGTCATCCCCTCCACGTCGCCGCCGCCCGCTGGCCGAGCTGGGCGGTGTCCGACCGGCGGTCCGAAGCTCGCTGCCCTATTTAAGCCACCGCTCCGACAGCTCCTCGCATCCTCCTCCTTCTTCCCAGAAAACCCTAGCGCCCTCTCCCCTAATCTCCCCGAGCCCTAGTCTCTTTTTCCCCTCTGGCCACCAAGCTCCGGTGAGCAATTCACCGCAGCCCAGCGAGTCTCCGACCTCCCTCGACGAGCTACCGAGCTTCCTCAGCTTCTCCCCCACCTACCTACCTCCTCTCCGCCCCGGATCCGTGCCGGAATCGTCCTCTTCATCGCCTTCGTCTTCAACTCCGGCCGAAGCTTCCGACGAGCTTCCGAGCAGGCTTCGGTCCTCCCCAGCTCCCATGTTCTCCCCCCCTAGCTCCCTTCCAACTCCCTTAACCCTCTCCGCTACTTTTCTGCACAGATTCGATCCCCGACGCTTCTCCCCGCCGGTTACCGAAGCACCTCGCCGCCGGTCACCGCCGCCAGCACGCCTCCGACCTCCTCAGCCCTCCCCGACCACCGAGGCAAGCTCAGGGTGAGCCTCCGGACCTTCCTCCACCTTCCCCGAGTAGATTCGAGTCCCCAGGCGCTCTGGAGCTTAGCTCCGGTGAGTCTCCGGTGAGCACCGCCGTCGGAGCTTCGTCTCCGGCCGATCCCGAGAAGAGAGAGAGAGAGGGTGGGTGCGGGGTGGACGCGTGGAGCGCTCGGGTTGGTCCCCCGACCACCCGAGTCGCTGATCGAAGGGAACCCACGCCCCGCTGACGTGGGTTAAGGGGTGGAATCCCCGGGTAGTCTCTCGGGTACACGAAAGATTTGCAGATCTGGTCGGGTAGGTTTCGGGTACTGGTAGCATTTAGGGTTTTGAAATTTTAGGGCAGGTTTTGTACCAGTTTTCAAACCCTCATATCTTTTGAACCACAACTCCAAATTGAAATATTTATATATATTTGGAAACCTCATGAAAAGCTCTACACTTTGGCTGAATCAAAAGTTAGTTTTGGTTACATGCACAGGGAAATATCTAGGGTGGAAGAGTTGTTATATTCGAGAGTCCGTAGACCCTAGATTCGCATCCGTAGCTCCGATTTCGACGAATCTTATAGTTCTAGAATCCTTGCAGAGATTTCCTACGATTAGGAACCACTAGATTTCCAGTAATGGCACATGCATAAAAGGTTACATGTTGATAGCCCCTTTCATCGTCGCACCTCTTAAAACCCTAGCTCGACAATTGTAACCCTATTTACATTGGCCTCGTGACCTACACTACTTACGTCATACGACCCTAACCAGCACCTTGCCATGCCCTATCATTGATGTTATTAACCCTAAATCACTGTATTCTCGCATAAAATGACATGCATGCACATTTAGGGTTTTTCACACCACTTCTACTAACCCTCAAGTAAAATTGGGCGATCCTAATGTTCAATCACCCTCAAGCCACCCTAGTAGTGCATATTTAGCATAGCATATCATGCATACATGCTGGACCTTATGGATTCCTTTTTGCTTCTTTTCCGGTACTGGCGTTATTCATAACAGAGGCTGAAGAGGAAGACCACTCGGCTTACGACACCGAGCAAGAGCTAAATCCTAGCACTCAAGGCAAGCAGAGCTTGTTACATTGCATTCTTAATATTGTTCGTATAAACCTGATTGTGTGCTTTATTCTTTCGGGTATTGTTTGTATAACTAGCATGCTAGGGAGTGTCATTGGATGTGGTCAGAGTCGATGGATGGTTCGAGTATGATATGTCGTATGTCAAGGATGGTCCCAAATCAAAATTTCTAAGTCAACTGGAACAATGATAATAAGTGAGATGGGAGAGCCGAGGGTGGGTGCACGATGGATAAGGTGGTATTTATTGAAGTGATGGGGCGACCCCGGTGTACGAAGTTTTGAGTGTGATAATCGCCATACCACCGGAGGTGACTTCATCGTGCACTTTTCCCTTTTTACGCGTGGACGTTAGCGGCACTCGACGCTTTGGTGTTGATGGGCGGGCCTACTCCTTGGAGGCTAGCTACCTCAAGGTGGTGAGGCACCCACCTCACCTTACGAATCGAGGTGTCGGTGGCGGTCCGAGGGACTAAATGATAATGAGCTATGATGGATTGACTGGATTTGGATATGTGTGGTATATTGATAGTGGAAATGGATCAAGTGAGATCTTATTATGAAATGGATATGGATCTGGATGGTGATCTGGGCTTGAGGTCACGTGGGAAAGAGATATCGGATTTTGGGTAGCAATACTTGTGATGTTATTTGAAGATCGATGTTACTTCCTTATGTATATTGTTACTCTGAGAAGCATCCATGTTTACTTCTGTTGTAGTATATCCATGTGTAGGACATTTAATCAAGCACGATTAAGTCTTGCGAGTACCTTGTACTCACCTAGGATATTCCTAGAGCTTGCAGGTGAGCCGGTGGTCGAAGATTATTTCGATGATGCCTAATATTGTTGTTTCCGCGGTAGTGTTCGACATTTTGGGAAAACTTCTGTGGTTATGAATCAGCGGCTGATGTTCCGCTATGGGTTTGTCAAAACTATTCCGCTGCTTTTCGTTTATCTTATGTAATTGACTACTCCTTCGGTTATCGCCGATTGATGAAAACTTATGAGTCCCTCGTGGGGACGATTAGTAGTATTACCGTTTATTTAGAGTTTTGTTGTGCTATCAAGTTGTTAATCAGGCTGCCCATATGCATTGCGTGTATGATTTGAAGTATATGGGTATGTCGTGAAGGGTTGGTGTGGTTCCTCTTTTTACCCCGTTGAGCAGGTGTCGACTGAGTGACCCGCTGGCTGAGATGCAGTGCCGGCCAGGCAGGGTGTGGGTGGGTTCTACCGGGCCTTCGGGCGACCCACTAGCTTCGAGCTAGGTTAGGGTGTGGGTAGAACCGCCGGGCTCCTTCGACCTTGCTCCACCTGGTGGAATTGGGAACGACTCAAACCTTCACCGGAATCTGTGAATCGTATGTGGCTCTGGGAAGTCTAGTCGCTTCCGGCCGGCTCGACCCACGGTGATAGATACATACGACGTATGGCGCGTATGGTATGTGGGTCGGGTGTCGGATCTCTCCGCTGCGGTGCGTACGGTGCAGGTACCGTGCCACCCAGTTGACGGATCCTTCGGTCCTTGGTGATTATCCTTTCCCTTAACCATATGTGATTCCGGGTCCGTGACAATGACAGTAGTAGGAATAAAATTCAATTTCAGCAATTCAAGATGAAGACTACTATCTCTAGCATCTAGTTCAAGGATTGCAAGGTAATAAACCATATAATCAACCTTCAACTTGACTTTCCATCCAATTAAACATCAATTCCAGATCTGAAGCTATACCAATAGCATCATTTCAAGGCACCGAATTGCTACCAACAAGTGACAATTGATCATCAATATTAACACTAGAGATGAGCTACAACTCAATTGTTCTACTCAAATGTTAACATTATTGGCTACAACCAATTTGTGACTCCAGTCACAGCCAAGCATCACAATCAACTTCATTTTATTCCCTCTAAGACCTACAAGCCATTAGAGGGATTCCGAGACTACAATCCCGAATCAAATTTAGTTGAGGGAGGTGGCTACAACCACACTTACCTTGAACGAAAGTATCCCGATAAGGTCGAGGGTAAATGGTTGGCCGACCATTACCCTACCTGACCCTCATCGATCATACCCTCGTTGGCTTAGAGGAGATCAAGATCACATATCAAAGAGCATGCAGGCTCCAACCCGTCATGTCCCAATGTGTCCACTCCCGCCTCTCACAACTTTCCAGGGTTCAAGTATTCATTAGGATGATTTAAACAGCACACCAATGCTGGACAATCACCTGAGCAACCTACTCATACTAGTAGAAAGATGTCACATACATCATTTTGAAATATTCGAACTACACGACATTAATCAAGCAAGCAAGCACAAGATAACCGGAATCAATTCAACAAGCATGCATTCTTGCTTGACTGTTCGGGAGGTATTCCTGCTGATGATCACACTCGACAAAACAGTCGTTGCCCGGTTCTAGCGAATAAATACCCAAATGCCGGACAAAACAAAAGAAGCGAATAAGAAATGCTGAAGTTTTAGAAATGATGGTATGCATGAAATGCATTCTATCATATAAAGAATGTAAACATGAACCTACGCAAGTGGTGCTACCATTTTGCGGAGTAGTGGGTATTTAGCTACGGATTTGAGAATTGGTTGCAACTTTTTTTAAAATAAATAAATATGGCATACTAGAACTAAGGACGGTACATATATATTATATATATCGATAGGTTTCAGTAAAAGCTAGATATTCTTCTTAGGGAATAAACACGCCCGACTCATTCAAATTAAAACTCGAATGATCCACTTATGAATCGTGAAGTTTAAATCATATTTAAAGTCCCCTTTTTTTGTATTTTTCTCAGTAAACAATTGGGTAGTACTGTGGATGCTTGCGACATAGTTACTCCGTACTAGAAATCAGTGCACCAATTAGGGTGGCAACTGGGTGAGTGAAAGGACCAGGAGTGCCGACTAGAGGGGGGTGAATAGGAGGCTAACAAAAGTTACTTCTTTTTGGCTTAGATTAACAGATTAAGACTTGAGCAGAAGCACGTGTTAATAGGCTGTGTGACAGGCACTAGACACAGGTGTGATATGATATGAAAAATAGTATGCAGCTATCACACAGGTGTCTGACACAGGTAAGATCAAAACCTAGCACAGATGAAGACAGCTATTGCCTGTGTCACAGGTAGATATGACAAGTAACAGATAAGATCTCTAGCAACTGAGACATGGCTAAGCTAAGCAGGTATAAAGGTGATCTATCACAGATAAACAAAGATAGCAAGAATCACATGAGTATGCAAAAGCATATAGCACTGCAGCAAGTAAACAGGTAAAGCACTCAGAGACAAGGAGGTTTTTCACCGAAGTTCCCTACTCCTTTCAGAGAAGGTACGTATCCGTTGGAGAAGCTACTCCGAAGAGATCGCGAGCACTAAATCGTGCTTGTTCTCCGAGTACCTGACGTTCAGGCCTCTTCCTTAGCTTGTAGAAGTCCTTTTGCTTGTAGCAGGTAGACTTCAATCACCTTCACAAACTTACTGGTCCAGCCCACACAAGCTTGGGTGGTACCAGCAACTCCTACACCCGTCTAGGAGCAGACACTCCAAGAGTAACAGATGAACCAGCAGCAATCTCTTGGAGGAACCTTTGCTCTTTGCTCAAAGCTCACACACTCACACGAACTATCACTTATGCTTTTGGCTTTTGTTCGGTGGTTGGAGGCTTTGCAACGGTCGTATGTGATTCACAGGTTTTTGCAAGGTTGAGGACGAAGTCCTCCCCTGGTCCCCTATATATAGGGTTCACAGGCACCCGACCATTATACTGTTGCCACGTAGGATTAGTGAGCCACCGGTGTCAGCCACCGGTGACACAGCCAACCACTCCGCCCAACTATAACGGCTCGGGCAGACCGACACCTGTGTCACCGGCGGCACACACAAGTAAACCCTTAACTGACGCAGCCTAGCTACTCAGCCTGGTCTCGGCACATGACATGCCCTCAGCGTACAACACTCTCTAAAACCTATAAGGAGAGAACCTCCGATAGCCCTCTAATTTACCAGACCAGCTATCGCAGTGTAGTTCCCTTAGCATTTACAAGCTCTCCCCTGGTCCAGAGAAGTACCTGAGTCTTAGAGCACTAGACCACTTGTGACACACTGTGTCACACCGGTGACTCTAGCCCCTGGGGTTTTCTACCGCTTACACACTGACCCTCTGAGCATTGAGCAAAAGTCCCTTAGACAACTGATACTGATTACATCCCTCTTGATAGTACGGGTTTTTCCTATGGACTCAATAGAACTAGCAAATCTAGGCCTTACCTGCCCACCAACTGTAGTCACGGCCCTTGATGCATCAAGCCACCATCACCTTGCTTGCAACTTCTTGCACAGCACCGGCTTCTTCACAGCTGTGGCACAGCCACCTAGCACCGCCATTCCTTAGTCCTGGAAACCACCCTTGTACCCTTTTTGGTGGTCATCCTTTCCTTTATGACACTTCTTTCTGGAACCTAAAAACCTGCTTACACTCACTGTAAACGTTAGATTCCAGTTTGAGTTGCCATTAACCATCAAAACCAACTTGGGGCGTAGATGCTCTTTCAATCTCCCCCTTTTTGGTGGTTAGTGGCAACCCATTCAACAAATTTGCATATCAATTTGAATAGAAGGTATATGTGCAGGTTGTAGAGAATACACTCCCTCTGAAGCTGTGCACAAGAGATTTGTTTTTAACTTGCCAATGCACAGATTATAATTGTTGGATATGGGCAGCATTTTCTTATAACTTACACTTTTATCAGTTCAGAACAATAAGTGTGTCAGAGAATAGTGAGCTGAACTGAAATATTTTTCTCTTGATGCATTTGCAAGAACCAGAGCATATAAAAATGTGTCAGAGCATTTGAATATATATCTTAGAACATATGAGAATATTAGAGAGCAAATTCACTATGGATATATGTATCAGATCCACACAGATTTCTGGTGATATGTATCAGAGTATATGTTTATTATGAATATGTGAATCCGAGCATAAGTCAATGAGCATAGGATTAATCATGAGTATATGAATCAGAGCAATCAGACTAATCAGAGCAAAAACAGTCTAGACCTATGCTTCAGAGCATTGAACATATGCATCATAGCAACACACTTGTCACACTGAAATATTTCAGCATCAGAGTAAAGTGAGCAAGACAAGACTTAGTATTAATTGTAATCAAGGCAAAAAAATCAGAAATAGAACAAGCCTTGAGTACACCAGAAAATAATTTTCTTTCTCCCCCTTTCTCTATTCTCTCCCTCTTACAACTCTCTCCCCCTTTGTATGAAACTCTCCCCTATGACTCCCCCTATGTATGAATCTCTCCCCCTTTGACACTAAAACACCAAGAAGGGGTGAGGAAGAAACACATTCAGAGTTTTGACTTCAAGATCTGGCTTCTTGTCTTCCATAGCATGACATCTTGATTTTCTTGATCTACCTAGACAGTGGCATAGAATTCCTTAATAATTTCTGGGTCATAGTCTTGTTGAAGATTGCATATGAACTCCAGACCTGAGGCTTGGATGAGAGATTGAAGACTCCTCAGTCTGGGATCAGTTAAGGCAGACCAGGCTATGGCCTTGCAATCTACAAATCCCTTGGAAGCAAGGATTTCATGGTAGAGACCCCTTTGAAGATTAGTGTGAAATCTGGGGTCTGAGCAAGATGCTGCTTGAAACTCCTTGTCTTCATTGAAATATAGGCAAGCTGACCTCATTCTTATGAAAGCACTTGTGCTCATGGAGGCAACTTTGCTTCTTGATTTCTGGGGATCACTTTTGGGTAGGTTCTTGGCCACAGCTCGGGAGATGAACTTCATTTGATTAGCCTTAGTCCTCAAGGCATGAGAGAAAATATAATAATACTTAGTTTCTAGATCTTCTTCTCCAACTGAGAGACTGGGTGAGCTATCTGCTTGTTCAGCCTCTGCCTCCTCTTCCTCTTCTTCGTCAGCTGATTCTGTACTTGGAGAAGATCTCTCAGCTTGGTAATCTTCATCTGAATCAGCTCTTTCGGCCTGGGAGGGGTAACAGACACATCTCTGCCATCATCTGATGAGCTCTTAGAGCTTTCATCTTGCTCAGCTGACTAACTTGCCTGTGCCATAGGTGATGACACAGGTGCTTGAACTGAAAGAGCTGGGTCAGCTGGCGGTGGCACAGGTGAGTTAGACAGATGTGGCTCTTGGGCCTGAGCTTCTTCTGCCTGTGACACAGCTGGTTGAGACAGCTGTGGACTTGTTTGTTTGGCAGTTTCTAAAGGCGTCACAGATCCAGCCTTTGGAGATTGGAGCTCATGGGCCTCTTTGGCTGTCTGTTCTTCGGCCTCAGATACCAGAAATTGGGATGGAGACATCTGTTTCTGGACATCCAGGGAGGAAATGGATTCTACGCTTGTAGAACTTTGAGATTTTCTGCTTCTCCTCTGGTATGTCTGCAGACTTGACTTAGCTGGGCTAGCCACCGGTGACACCGGTGGTGGCATCTCCTTCTTCAATTCCTGAATGGCAGACGTCTGTTGATCGAATTGAACTTTTAAGGATGGCTTGGAGCTTTGAGTCGTCTCAGAGATTATTTCAACATCTGCATCTGGCTGCCTCTTGGCTTGAGGTTCATCACTGATCACAACAGTTTCTGTTCTTTTCCTCTTGGGAGCTTGAGAGGGAGCAGCAGCAGGAGGACTTGCTTCAGGAAACCGGGAGGTTTCTGCAGGCTGCTCGACATGAACTTCAGTCTGTTCTTCCACTGAAGCTTGAGGAACTCTGACAACAATGCCAATAGGCTGAGAGGCTTTAGAGAGTCTTGCTGCTTTCTCTTGTCTGAACTTAGCAGCCTCTGACAAGGCTTTCTGCTTTCTTATACCAGCAAGAGTGGCAGTTTGTGCAAGAGCCTTGCCACGTTCTTCTTCCGAAGCTTGCACTGCTATGAGTGTTTTATACCTCTGAAAACTCTCTTTGCTTTTGCCTCGAGCAGCTTTCAGTTTCTTCAATTCAGCTGCTCTCATTTCCTTTTGCTTGAGAAATTCTTTAAGCTTTGCTTGGCTCTTTCTTGCTTCTTCATAAATTTCTAGCCTCTCTAGGGCTAAGGCATCGTGTTTGGCCAATTCTTCTGAAGAGAAGATGGTCAATGGACCAGCTGAAGTTTCTTTTTCAGCTTGCTCTTTTGCATCTAGCTGTATGCCAATCTTTTGAGCTTTGATAGCTTCCCAGTGTTCTTCAGCCTTTTTCATCCTTAGAGTGGCCCTGAGCCCTATTGGGATGTCATCCCCAATATCTGAATCTGAAAGGGTTGCTTGAGAGACTGGTGGCTTTGAACCTCTCTTAGCTGGTTGCTTCTGCTTCTTAGCTGCTTCCTTTCCCAAGGATGTGTGCTCAACAGCAGCTGAGGATCTTGTCCTCTTGGGTGGAGCACGCTGAGCAGAACTAGATTTACTGGCTTGAGAAGCTGATTTCTTTGCAACTGCTTTTCTCTGCCTGTAAGCCCTTTGGCTTGCCTTTCTTGTTTCAGCTACCTCTGCTTTCTGTCTCAGCCTCTCTCTTTCCTGATCTGAATTTGAAATGTTAATCTCAAAGCTGGATGCTTCTGGGTTAGACCACTGCATCCCACTGTCAGCTTTCTCAGATCCTGAAGACATCTGTAGAAACCAGATAGATAAGACAGAAAATAGGTAAGAGGTGTTCCTGAGATGCAAAAAGGTAGTAGCTGTGTGAGACACCTGTGTGAGAACGGAGAGACACAGGTGAGGACTTGGTAACAAACCGAGGTCTCAGTCTTTTGCATAGACTTGCCTGTGTGACAGGTGAGACCCTAGCGGTGACACAGCTACGTGCGGAGGCGGACGGCAGATTTTAGAAATCTAGAGATTTACTGGTTTTCGGTGGTTAATTTCGAGCAATATAGGTTCTGAAAGATTATCAGGAGCTAAACCAACCCTAACAACTAACAATGCGCTAATGGATTAGGCTTTAGAGCAAAAGCATAAGCCCTAAGCAAGAACAGGCGCATAGTAGGGCTGGCGGAAGCTTACTTTGAGCAAAGATTGATAATGCGCGGATGAATTGTTGCTGGAGCTCTTCAGAAAGCTTTCTCCGATGCTTCGAAAGATTTGGAGGGGCGGAAACGTCGATTTCGTCGAGAATTTGGTGTTTTGGCGCACGGCGGAAGTTTGGGGTTTTAACGTAGAACGTGGGTTCTGTGGAAAACGTATCGACGTCTTATATAGGCCGAAGGGGTATAAGGTGGCTGTGTCACAGCTGACAGAGGAACCTGTGACACAGGTGAGTAGACAAAGTACCCTAGGGCCTACGGGAATCAAAAGCATTCACCTGAGACACAGACAGATAGCTCAGGTGACAAGTATTTCATCCATAGAACACCAAGACAGAGAGAATTTGATAAGGAGCAAGCATATGAACACTATCAGGAAATCCTTATGCAATCTTCCCAATGTCAGTTTGCCAGAAAATCAATCAAGCAAAACTAAAACTGACATGAGTCGATTTTAAAAATAGGTACACAATAATGTGCACACACAGCTGAAAGATCTCTACACTATGCATAAAAACCCATACACCTGTGACACAGGTGATCAACACAGATGAGCATGTAAGGCATGTAAATGACAGAATATATGAGCTAGACACCAAGCCAATCCTTTTTATTGAAGATTAGAGACATCAATGATATTCAATTCACTCCTCAGAGCACAGAACCTAGTCTCATCTAAGGGCTTGGTGAAAATATCAGCTAATTGTTTTTCAGTCCTTACATGGCACAGCTGTATATCTCCCTTCTCAACATGATCTCTCAGGAAGTGGTGCCTCACTTCAATGTGTTTGGATCTTTGGTGGTGCACTGGGTTGTTGGCTAACTTAATTGCACTTTCATTATCACAGAAGAGGGGTACTTGATTAAAAGATACGTTGAAATCTTTCAAGGTCTGCCTCATCCATAATAACTGAGCACAACAACTACCAGCAGCTATATACTCAGCTTCTGCAGTGGAAAGGGCTACTGAGTTTTGTTTCTTGGATGACCAGGACACTAAGGAATGTCCTAGAAATTGACAAGTACCAGAGGTGCTTTTTCGGTCAACCTTACACCCGGCATAGTCACTATCAGAATAGCCAACTAGCTCAAAATTTGCACCTTTAGGATACCATAAGCCAAAGCCTGAGGTTTGAATCAAGTATCTCAGTATCCTTCTTACTGCAACTCTGTGACAGTCTTTAGGATTAGCTTGAAATCTAGCACACATGCATACACTCAACATAATGTCTGGCCTAGATGCACATAAGTAAAGCAGGGATCCTATCATGGATCTGAACTCTTTCTGATCAGCAGACTTACCTTCGATATTTAGGTCTAGATGACCATTTGTTTGCATGGGAGTATGAATAGACTTTGCATCCTTCATGCCAAACTTAGTGATGATGTCTTTGGTGAACTTTTCTTGTGAAACGAATGTACCTTCCTTGAGTTGTTTGATCTGAAGTCCTAGGAAGTACTTGAGTTCTCCATCCAAAGACATCTCAAACCTTTTGGTCATCATCTGGCTAAACTCATCACTCATGGAGCGGTTAGTACTGCCAAATATTATGTCATCGACATATATTTGGCACACAAATAAATCCTTTCCATTTTTCTTAGTGAATAGAGTTGTGTCTACTAAGCCCATTTTAAATCCATTCTTGATCAGAAATTCTTTCAATGTATCATACCATGCTCTAGGTGCTTGCTTTAAGCCATAGAGTGCTTTGTGTAGTTTATAGACATGGTGTGGTTTCTTATCATCTTCAAAACCAGGTGGCTGTTCAACATAAACAAGTTCAGAGAGTTTACCATTCAGGAAGGCAGACTTCACATCCATCTGATAAAGCTTGATGTTATGATGTACAGCATAAGCAAGGAGGATCCTGATGGCTTCAAGTCTTGCTACTGGAGCAAAGGTTTCTCCAAAGTCCAGACCTTCCACTTGTGTAAACCCTTGAGCCACAAGTCTGGCTTTGTTCCTTACCACTTGTCCATTTGTATCTTGTTTGTTCCTGAAGACCCATTTTGTTCCAATCACATTGTGATCATTGGGCCTTTCCACCAGGGACCAAACTTGGTTTCTTTCGAACTGATTGAGCTCTTCATGCATTGCATTTATCCAATCAGCATCCATGAGAGCTTCCTTGATGTTCCTGGGTTCAACACTGGAAACAAAAGAGTAATGTTCACAGAAATTTGCAATTCGAGAACGAGTAGTCACTCCCCTATTAATGGCACCGATGATGTTGTCTACAGGGTGATCCTTCTGCAGCCTGCTGATCACAAGGGGTTCGGGGTCAACCACCGGTGTCACAGCTGATGGTGAAGCCTGTGACACAGCTGGTTCTTCCTGCGACACAGCTGGCTGAGACAGGTGTTCTGCATCCAAGAGATCATTGGCTGGGTTGTACTCGAGCTCGATATCTTCATCTCCAGTGTCTTCATTCAGTGATGGAGAAGGTAGTTCTTGATCACTTGGTGAGACAGGTTCTTCCTTGACAGTAGGTCTGATCTCACCAGTTGACTTCTTTTGAATGTCCTTGCTCCCTACATCATTAGCAACTTGCTCTCCTTGGGAGCCATAAGACTCGTCGAAGTCCACATCTATAGATTCTTCAACAACCTTTGAGGAGGTGTTAAAAACTCTATAGGCATGGGAGTTAGTAGCATAACCAAGGAATATACCAACATCAGATTTAGCTTCAAACTTAGTGAGGCGTTTGCCCTTCCTAAGAATGTAGCACTTACAACCGAATACTCTGAAGTATGAGACATTTGGCTTTGTGTTGGTGAGCAGCTCGTATGGAGTCTTCTTGAGTAGTGGATGTAGATATATCCTGTTGATGGAGTGGCAGGCAGTGTTGACAGCTTCAGCCCAAAATCTTGGTGAAGTCTTGTACTCATCCAGCAGTGTCCTTGCCATCTCTATCAGGGTTCTGTTCTTCCTTTCCACTACTCCATTTTGCTGTGGAGCATATGGACTTGATAGCTCATGCTTAATCCCATGCTTGTCCAGAAATGCTTCCACCTTTGAGTTTTTGAACTCAGTCCCATTGTCACTCCTGACTTTGACAAGGTTTACCTTCCACTCATTTTGTACTCTGACAATGAGGTGCTTGAATTTCTTGTAAACCTGTGTCTTCTCCTTCAAAAGAACACCCAAGTATAGCGAGAAAAATCATCTACAATGACAAATCCATACTTGTTACCTCCTAAGCTTTCATATGTAGTGGGACCGAAGAGGTCAATGTGTATGAGCTCAAAAGGTGCGGTGGTGGTCATGACATTCTTGGGACGATGGGCAGCTCCAACTTGTTTGCCGGCTTGACATGAGCTGCAGGGCTTGTCCTTCTCAAACTTCACCTTTTCAAGGCCAATGACATAGTCATGTTTGCTCAGTTTGTTGAGAAGCTTCATCCCTGCATGACCTAGCCGCCTGTGCCACAGCCAGCCAACACTGGTCTTGGCCATTAGGCACCATGGAGCTGCTGCAGGCTGTTCTTTGAAGTTTACTGTGTATAGCTTTCCAGACCTGCATCCTCTGAACACTTGAGAGTCATCAGACAGTTTGGAAGCTATAACCTCATCAGGATAGAACGTGACTTTCATACCTGTGTCACACAGCTGTGACACAGACATGAGGCTATAGCCTATCTGATCTACAAGCATTACATTAGATAAAGAGTGATGTTCAGATATGGCGACTTTACCAACGCCATTTACCTTTCCCTTGGAGTTATCTGCATAGATCACATGTTTACTTGGAAGGTTTTCGTGTGTGATCTCTACAAACTCCTCTCTGCCTCCAGTCATATGTTGTGTACATCCACTGTCCACAACCCATTCAGTTCCACTGGAGACAGTATCCTGCAAGATTAGTTATGGGGTTTAGGGACCCAAACTCGTTTGGTTCCCTTTGCAATTTTACCATAAGCAGCAGTTGCAGAAGTATAGATAGTATATTTGTGTTTAAGATTAGCAGCATCTGCCACAGATGATATGACTTTAATCCTTTTGGGCTGACAGTCTCCTGCAACAAGGGTTAGTGACCTGTTTGATCTACCTGTGACACTGGTGGGTACACGGCTGTGTGAGCCACCGGTGACACAGGCAACTGTGGCCTTGGGCACCCAAATAGCTGGCAACCATTTTGTTAAGTGCCTGCGACCAATGTACTTGGCCACTATTTTCCCTTTCATGTCTTTCTGCAGGACATAGGCTGGGTTAGAGGGAATGTTTACTGCATTCCTCTTTCTCTGCACATGACCAACAAATTTGTTGTCATATGTACCTGCCTGTCTTACAAATTTCTCTGCAAGATTAGAGTTAGTAGCAGCAGCAATTTATCTTTATGTGCAGAAGGAATGTAACCCAAGCCTTTTCGGCCTTCATTCTTTCTCAGCATTTCAGCTCTGATGAGCTGGTAATTTTGCATGCCAATATTGGCAGTGCATAGGCCTTTCCTCATGAGCCTTTTAAGCTCTTCAAGCTCTTCTTTGAGCTTGTTGTGCTCATCTGCATCCACAAGGTTAGTAGCAGTAGAGGTTGATGCCTCTTTTGAATCATCAGTGACTCCACCTGTGGATGTTAGAACATTTATACGGCTAGCACAGTTCAGGCATGATTCAATAACAGTAGGAGCAGGCAAGGGAGCATCAGTGCATATAGTAGAAGAAATATCAGTGCACAAAGAATGTTTTTCCTTGAGCTCCTCATGCTCCTTTATCAGAAGCTCATGAGCTGCCTTGAGCTTTTCATGAGCTATTTCCAGGTTTTCCTGGTCAAGCCTGAGGTTTTTCCCTGTCATCAGTAACCTCATCATAAGATTCACTTAGCTCCCTGAGTTTATCCCTTAAGGATATGTTCTCCTTCCTCTCCTTGCCATAAGCCTTATCTGTTCTTTCAAGGATGCCCATTAGTTCAACATAATCAGGGAAGTCATCCTCAGTAAGTACCTTAGAACCTTTGGCCATGAGACACAAAGGGGCAGAAGTGGATGGAAGATAGTCAGCTTCAGCACTTGACTCGGAGCTGTGTGACATGGCTGTGTCACAGCTGGGTGTGTCAGCCATACTGATGGCGATCCCAGCAACTTGATCTTCTTCTTCAGACTCCTCTTCTGAGCCTGAATCCTCAGACACCCAAGCCTGTCCAACATAGGCTCTGGCAGTGGCCTTGTTCTTGGAATAAGTTGGGTGCTTGCTGTTGAAGGTCTTCTTCTTCCCATTGAAGTCCTTCTTCTTCTTGTAGTGGCTGCTGTCCTTTTTCTTGTTTGGACAATCAGCAGCAAAGTGGCCTTCCTTGCCACACTCGAAGCACTTGTTGTCTCTGGACAGCTTCTTCCCTCTGAATCTGTCACCTGATCCAAGTTGCTTCTTCTTCTTGTAAAACTTTCTGAAGTTCCTTGTGAGAAGGATGAGTTCATTTTCTTCTTCACTGGACATCTCCTCATCAAGTTCTTCACTGCTATCACTCTCAGGAAGTGATGTTGGAGCAGTGGTCTTCAGGGCAATATTCTTCTTAGGTGCTGAAGAAGAGCTTTGCTTGCCCTCTTGCCTGAGTTCCATCTCATGTGTTAGAATTCTTCCTAACACCTCAGTAGGCTTCATCTTGTCAAACCCATCCTTTTCTTTCATCAAAAGAACAAGGGTTTTGTAGGCCTTTGGAAGCACTGAGAGGAACTTCTTAATCACATCCTCATCTTCAACTCTGGTGGAGCCTAAGGCCTTCAGCTGGTTTGTGATGATGGTGAGTCTTGAGAATAATGAGTTGATGTCTTCACCATGCTCATACTCAAATCTCTCCAAGGTTGATTCTAGCAGACCTCTTTTGGACTTCTTCAGAGTATCACTGCCCTCATAAATCTGCTCTAAAGTATCCCAGATTTCCTTGGCAGAATCCATTGTGCTAACTCTGTTGAAGTCATGCTCTTGTAAGCCCATGAAGATGGCTGTTGCAGCTCTAGCGTTGTTCTGAATGTTCTTCTTATCAGCGATGCTAGGTGTTGTGGGATTCTCCAAGTCGTAACCTGTATAAACAACATCCCACACATCTGGATCGATAGCGATAAGATGCATTTGCATCTTTCTCTTCCAGAAAGCATAGTTAGTCCCATTAAAGACAGGTATTTTACCCTCATAGCCCGACATCCTTTAACTCTGGCTGTTAGGCCAAATCAAAGAGCAACCTGCTCTGATACCAATTGAAAGGACCAGGAGTGCCGACTAGAGGGGGGTGAATAGGAGGCTAACAAAAGTTACTTCTTTTTGCTTAGATTAACAGATTAAGACTTGAGCAGAAGCACGTGTTAACAGGCTGTGTGACAGGCACTAGACACAGGTGTGATATGATATGAAAAATAGCATGCAGCTGTCACACAGGTGTCTGACACAGGTAAGATCAAAACCTAGCACAGATGAAGATAGCTATTGCCTGTGTCACAGGTAGATATGACAGGTAACAGATAAGATCTCTAGCAACTGAGACACAGCTAAGCTAAGCAGGTATAAAGGTGATCTATCACAGATAAACAAAGATAGCAAGAATCACACGAGTATGCAAAAGCATATAGCACTGCAGGAAGTAAACAGGTAAAGCACTCAGAGACAAGGAGGTTTTTCACCGAAGTTCCCTACTCCTTTCAGAGAAGGTACGTCTCCGTTGGAGAAGCTACTCCGAAGAGATCGCCAGCACTAAATCGTGCTTGTTCTCCGAGTACCTGACGTTCAGGCCTCTTCCTTAGCTTGTGGAAGTCCTTTTGCTCGCAGCAGGTAGACTTCAATCACCTTCACAAACTTACTGGTCCAGCCCACACAAGCTTGGGTGGTACCAGCAACTCCTACACCCGTCTAGGAGCAGACACTCCAAGAGTAACAGATGAACCAGCAGCAATCTCTTGGAGGAAACCTTTGCTCTTTGCTCAAAGCTCACACACTCACACAAACTATCACTTATGCTTTTGGCTTTTGTTCGGTGGTTGGAGGCTTTGCAACGGTCGTATGTGATTCACAGGTTTTTGCAAGGTTGAGGACGAAGTCCTCCCCTGGTCCCCTATATATAGGGTTCACAGGCACCCGACCGTTACACTGTTGCCACGTAGGATTAGTGAGCCACCGGTGACACAGCCAACCACTCCGCCCAACTATAACGGCTCGGGCAGACCGACACCTGTGTCACCGCGGCACACACAGGTGAACCCTTAACTGACGCAGCCTAGCTACTCAGCCCGGTCTCGGCACATGACATGCCCTCAGCATACAACACTCTCTGAAACCTATAAGGAGAGAACCTCCGACAGCCCTCTGATTCACCAGACCAGCTATCGCAGTGCAGTTCCCTTAGCATTTACAAGCTCTCCCCTGGTCCAGAGAAGTACCTGAGTCTTAGAGCACTAGACCACCTGTGACACGCTGTGTCACACCGGTGACTCTAGCCCCTGGGGTTTTCTACCGCTTACACACTGACCCTCTGAGCATTGAGCAAAAGTCCCTTAGACAACTGATACTGATTACATCCCTCTTGATAGTACGGGTTTTTCCTATGGACTCAACAGAACTAGCAAATCTAGGCCTTACCTGCCCACCAACTGTAGTCACGGCCCTTGACGCATCAAGCCACCATCACCTTGCTTGCAACTTCTTGCACAGCACCGGCTTCTTCACAGCTGTGGCACAGCCACCTAGCACCGCCATTCCTTAGTCCTGGAAACCACCCTTGTACCCTTTTTGGTGGTCATCCTTTCCTTGATGACCCTTCTTTCTGGAACCTAAAAACCTGCTTACACTCACTGTAAACGTTAGATTCCAGTTTGAGTTGCCATTAACCATCAAAACCAACTTGGGGCCTAGATGCTCTTTCAGTGAGTTTACTAATGCTTAGGTCAGTGAACAAAACATACAGTTGTGTTAGTTTTAGATTCCTAACAGCATTCATTAGTTGGAGTCTTAAGGATGTTTGGCCAAATCTATTGGTTTACCAATTATCTGAAGGAAGCTAACCATTAGTTAAACAATTTTTTGAAGGAGCCAAACATTGATTAACTTCATCTACTTGGAGTGTTGTTTGTGAGAGATTTGGTTAACTATTCTATTCATCAGAGATCACAAGGAGCAGCACAAAAGATAAGGAATCAGGAGGGGGCTCACCACTAGAGAGGAAAAACTAGAGCTGGCTACTCCAACTTGAGGGAGAATTCGTACTCGGCTGCAGAGGGAGGATGCCGGGGAGCTCGAACCTCACTGGAGTATCGAGGTAGTCGCAGGCGGTGGTAGGGAGGGAGCCGGAGGTGGGGAAGAACCCGCCGCATCGGTGGAGTCCTCGGCGAGTACCTGCTGTCACGGCCCCGGAATAGAATATGACTAGAGGAATGAACAGTCGCCAAGGACCGAAGGCATCCGTCGACTGGGTGGCACGGTACCTGCGCCGTACGCACCACAGTGGAGGGATCCGACACCCGACCCCACCTTGGGTCGAGCCGGCCGGAAGCGACTGGGCTTCCCAGAGCCACATTCAATTCCACGAGTCGTGTGAAGGTCTAGAGTCGTTCACGAACGCTACCGTGCAGAGTAGAGTCGGAGGAGCCCGGCAGTTCTACCCACACCCTAACCTAGCTCGAAGCTAGTGGATCGCTCAAAAGCCCGGTAGAAACCACCCACACCCTGCCTGGCCGGCACAGCATCTCAGCCAGCGGGTCACTCAACCGAGATCTCGCTCAACAAAGTAACACAAGGAACGGCCGTAGTCCTTCACGACTAACCCATATACTTCATATCATACACGCAATGTATATGGGCAGTCTGTTATAAACAACTTGAGCATCACAACAAAACACTACGATACGATAACATACTAGTCGTCCACCACGGACGATAAGGTTACAGCATTTAAGACATATCCGAGTACGGAGTCAAACAACAGCGGAAACGAATTAAAGAGGGTCCCACAGCAGCCTAAGAACTGCTGACTAGTAGTTCAACAAAAGAGGTTCCCCGAACCGATCACCAACCAAGGATAAAGCCAAATGCACTAAACATCGTCGAAGAATTCCTCGACCCCTGGCTCACCTGCAATGATCTAGGAAAGCCCTAGGTGAGTACAAAGTACTCGCAAGACTTATTCGTGCTTGATTAGATGTCCTACTCATACTAGGATAACATTATTAAACATGATGCATGTCAACATACGCAACAAGGTCAAATCAATTCATTCATTCACCAAGTAGAACATAGATGTCACCTACAATCCAATCTTCCAGATATCTCTACTTAGGGGGTGTGATGGTAACTCCTAGTCACATGTGGTTCCCAACTCAGTGGCACGATGACCACAGTGGCGCGATGACCACAATAACTCAGTGGCACGATGACCACAATATAACTCAGTGGCACGATGACCACAGTGGCACGATGACCACAATATATCCAGATCCCCACATTGATAGGGTACCATCAACACCACACCTCAATTTCATCTCTCGGGTCGTTACCGGCAGACGATCACCCTGAGTATAGCGAGTGCCTTATCCCTTGGAGGTTGCAAGACTCCAAGGGTCTTAGTCTTACCTCGACCATACCCCAGCATCGCTGTCGCCAACGCCCACGTGTAGCAAGGGGAGTTGTACCGATAGAATCACCTCAGGTTGGTATCGCGACAACCACCTTAACACCTCGTCGCAACAGGCCCCTCCAATGATACCAACTTTATCCATCGTACACTTTCCCTTCGGCTCTCACATCTTACTTTAAAGGGTTCAAGTGTACTTTATATCCGATTACTTCAATTAAAGACACACATATCATATACACCTCCTAGCATGCTAGTTGACATAATCTTAACCAGAGTGCAGTAATAACGATACGAGCATCATCATAAAATAAGTAAGACAATACTGGAATAAAAGGGATGCAACAAGCTCTGCTTGCCTTCGTAGAACTGCTCCTGATCCTGCGTCGGTTCGTGAGCTTGCGGGTCTCCTTCTTCGAAGTCTAGTGCAAGAAGTTGAATGTCGGAAATAAGCGATAGTGTAACGATCAGCATGTATGCATGAAGGCTAATGCGACTAATGAGTGTTCAGCCATGCATTAGGTTTAAGTTCGTGAAGATTATTCATTTAAGCTTAGGAAGGATATGGTGTTACCCTAATTTACATGCAAGCTAAGTGATGTACAATTACGAGCTAGGGCTTCGGAGTTCTTGCTTAAGTTGGAAAGTTATGGAGCTAAACATATTCGACTCGAAAGTGCTCTGGAAAACTAAACTAACGTCGCTGGAATCACCCCATTTGGAGTTACGAGTAGGAACTTACGCTTCGTCGAGTTAGGGTTTAGCGGGGCTCGACAACTAAAGGAGCTAACCCTAATATCAAGTCATGCATGTAACTCTATTGCAATTTTAATTATTTCATGTCACAGGATATCTCATAAGCTTTTCAACACTATAAGGATCGTCGGAAACGGAGGTAGGGTCAAAAACCTAGGGTTTACGGACCCTCGACAACCCTAGAACTTCTACCCTAAGTAACAGCATGTGCATGTACTCAAAATCAACTTTTGATTCAGCCATTTGTAGAGAATCTTCTGAGGTTTCCAAATATATAAAAATTTCTAAATTGGGCTTATGGTTCAAAAGTTATGAACATTTGAAATTTCCTACAAACTTAACCCTAAACCAGTCGAAACCCTAAATACTAAACGTACCCGAGCGCTACCCAACCTCATCTGCAATCCCTAAGTACACCCGAGAGACTACCCAGCGAATCCCCCCCACTAATCCACCTCAGCAGTAGTGGGGCCGACATGTCATACACTGAGCTACTCGGGATCCAATCAGCGCACGCCATCTGTCTCACCCTCTCTCTCTCTCCCGCTCTCTCTCTCTCCCTCGCTGGACTCGCCGGAGCCGAAGCTTCAGACGGCGGCGCCTCGCCGGAGGGCTCGCCGCCGGGCGCTCTGGTACTCGGTGGAGCTCGGGATAAGGGGCAAAAGGGTCGAGGTCTCACCCTGAGCTCGTTTCTGTCCTTGGGGAAGACAGAGGAGGCCGGGAAGAAGGTCGACGACGGCGAGGTGACGGCGGGAGCTTCGGTCGCCGGTGAAGGAGGGGGTTAGGGCTCAGATCTGCAGAGGGGAGTGCACAGAAGTGTTAGGGGAGGAGAGGGGTGTCTCTGGAGCTAGAAGATGCTGTCCGAGGCCCACTGGAGCAGCCACTGGAGCTCACCGGAGTTGGGGTGCCGGACTTGGGGACGAAGACAGTGGCTACGACTTCCTGGGCTCGGATCTGCAGAACAGGGTGGAGAGGAAGGTAAGGGAGAGTGAGAGGAAGCTCTGGGGAGAAAATTAGTAGCTCTAGCTCACTGAGGCACTGGGGATTGCTCGTCGGAGGTGAACGCCGGAGCTCGGGAAGAATGGATTTGGGCACTGGAGTTTTAGGGTTAGGGTTTTCCGACCGGGGAGTGAGAGGGGAGGGGGGGAGAACTGTCGGGACCGGGGCTTTATAGGGCGGCGAGCGGCTCAGACCGGCTCTGCCGGGATCAGAGCACCGCCCCGCTCGGCCAGCCGGCGTCGGAGGCGTGGCCGAAGGGGCCTGACACGCGGGCCCGGGCGACACGGCAGAGGAGGGAGCTGACAGGGGGGGCCCGCCCTGTCAGCGAGAGGGGAGACGCGCGCGGGCGCGCGAGGGGGAGTGGGCCGGCCAGCTGGGCCGGCCGAGCAGGCCTTTTAGGTCCGAGTAGGTTAGGTTTAATTCTTTTCTTTTTCTTTTATCCTGATTCTTCCCCACGATATTTTATGTGTAATTTCTGCTCCAATTGACCTGAAATTTTTACCAGGGGTCCTAGATATTATTCTTTAGTTGCTGTATAAGTTTGGAGCAATTTGGGGTTCATTTGAGTGAGGGTCTAGTTCAATTTGGGATTTTGACCTAATCGACGATTAGCACTGCGACTAGGTTTTTGGTTCCTCCAAAAATTCTCAAATTTGGTAGGGGGCTAGTATCTACCAAATCATGCCTAATTCCAAAGTTTGAGGCATTTTGATCCATCTTAGCTTGTCCATTTGCTAAACCCTAGTTTCTCGACTCTTTAGGGTTTGTCCTCGGATAATCAAATCAGGCTATGATTTCATGTGGGTTTTGGACAATTCTTAGGAGATGAGTGTTGGGAAAGTTGGAAAAAGGTTGGAAGGGGGATCCACTGGTGGGACCCACTGGACCCACCCCCTTATTAGGGCTTTTATCGAGGTTCGATACTTCAAATAAATTGATTGGTGTTAATTTCCACAAATTGAGTTTTCAAGGATGAGATATGCACATATTCTATAGTTTCAATTACATTGATTGGTGTTTGCAACTATTCTCACCGAGGATGAAATATTTACGTATTCGACAATACATCAATACATTGTTTCAAAAGTTTACAAAGGTGGGGGTGGATGGGGATGTCATGTATGCATGAGATGCAATGAACCCTAATCGAGACTTGGGACTTACAAAACCTACCCCCCTTAAAAAGATCTCGACCCGAGATCTCTAACGTTCGACAAACAATGTTGGAAACTCATTCCTGAGCCAATCTTCTCGTTCCCATGTAGCTTCATCTTCGGTGTGATTGCTCCACTGAACCTTGAAAAACTTGATGGTACGGCGTCGAGTCTTGCGCTCTGTCTCATCGAGGATGCACACGGGATGCTCCCGATAAGAAAGATCTTCATGTAATACTTCGATTTCAGGATTGATCTTCCTCTCGGGGACTCGATGACAAGCCTTCAGCTGGGAGACATGGAAGACGTCGTGCATCCGAGATAGATAGTCAGGTAGTTCCAGCTGGTACGCCACGGTTCCTCTTTTGGCCAAGATCCGATAGGGTCCGATGTATCGGGGAGCGAGTTTGCCTTTCATCGCGAAGCGGCGAACGCCCCTGAACGGTGTGACCTTCAGGTATACACTGTCTCCGACT
This sequence comes from Stipa capillata, assembly GCA_019208055.1. Lineage (NCBI taxonomy): Eukaryota > Viridiplantae > Streptophyta > Magnoliopsida > Poales > Poaceae > Stipa > Stipa capillata. The sequence goes on from JAGXJF010001880.1 coordinate 73,592, forward strand.
TGGAATGTAACTTCGCGACGATGAGGATCTGCATAACTCTTTTGTCTGCACTGGGCTTCGCGAAGACGTTCTCGGATGAGCTGGACCATGTCTTCGGCTTCTTCGATTGGGTTAGGCCCGAAGAACTGTCTTTCCCCTGTCTCGGACCAATTTAACGGAGTTCTACACTTTCTCCCATAGAGTACCTCGAAAGGTGCCATACCAAGGCTGGCTTGATAACTGTTGTTGTATGCGAACTCGGCATAGGGTAGACAATCCTCCCAGTTGGAACCTAAGGCTAGTGCGCATGACCTTAGCATATCTTCAAGAATCTGGTTGGTTCTCTCAACCTGACCTCCGGTCTGAGGATGGAAAGCAGTGCTAAAAGACAAGGAGGTTCCCATAGCTTCTTGCAGACTCTTCCAGAATCGGCTAGTAAATTGAGTGCCTCGATCCGAAATGATTCGCTTGGGGACACCGTGGAGGCAAACAATCCGAGCGATGTACAATCTTGCTAATTGACTCACTTTATGCGTTGTCTTGACAGGGATGAAGTGAGCAACTTTGGAGAGGCGATCCACAATCACCCATACTGCATCGTTACCTTTAGGGGATCTCGGCAGACCTACCACAAAGTCCATTCCGATTTCTTCCCATTTCCACTCAGGGACTGGGATTGGTTGGAGCAGGCCTGCTGGTCTTTGGTGCTCAGCCTTCACTCGTCGGCATATATCGCACTCAGCTACATAACGAGCGATCTCCCGTTTCATCCTTGTCCACCAAAATCGTTGGCGGAGATCTTGGTACATCTTTGTGCTCCCGGGATGAATGGTCAACGGGGAATTGTGAGCCTCATGGAGAATTAGGTCTTTCAGCTGCTGATTCTTGGGTACTACCAGCCTCTTTCCAAACCAGAGTATTCCATCCTTATCTTCGCTGAAACAGGTTGTGGTTCCACTTTTCACCTTCTCTTTGATTTTCTGGATGCCTGCGTTCTGAGCCTGGGCAGCCTTGATCTGATCCTCTAGGGTCGGCCTTACCTCTATTGCGGCAAGAGAACCCTGCTCAACCATCTCCAGGTTGAGCCGCTGAAATTCCAAATGGAGTGGTGGTTGCTGTTCCCGGATCATGGTAGTATTGCAATAAGCCTTCCGACTGAGGGCATCAGCAACAACGTTAGCTTTGCCAGGTGTATAGTTCAAACCTAGGTCATAGTCCTTAATGAGTTCCAACCATCTCCTCTGACGAAGGTTCAAATCCGGCTGGGTGAAAAGATATTTCAAGCTCTTGTGATCCGAATAAATTTCGCAACGATTACCGATGAGGTAATGTCGCCATACTTTGAGAGCGTGAACCACGGCGGCTAATTCCAGGTCATGAGTGGGGTAGTTGGCCTCGTGGGGACGCAATTGGCGTGACGCATAAGCTACGACACGGCCCTCTTGCATGAGGACACAACCTAGCCCATTCCGGGACGCATCACAATATACTTCAAAATCCTTGTCAACGTCCGGAAGGATCAGCACTGGGGCGGATGTCAATCTTTTCTTGAGCTCTTGGAAGCTTGCTTCACACTTGTCAGTCCATACAAACTTGGCGTCCTTTTTCAACAGTTCAGTCATCGGCTTGGCTATGGAAGAGAAGCCTTCGATGAACCGGCGGTAATATCCTGCCAAACCCAGAAAACTCCGGATCTGGGTAACCGACTTAGGTTGCTTCCATTCTTGGACGGCTTGAACTTTACTAGGTTCCACTGCAACACCGGTGGCCGACAGGACATGACCCAAGAATTCGACTTCATGCTTCCAAAACTCGCACTTCGAGAATTTGGCATACAGGCGATGCTCACGGAGCTTGCCGAGTACCATTCTCAAGTGGTCTTCGTGCTCGGACTCAGTCTTGGAGTAGATGAGAATATCATCAATGAACACGACAACAAATCGGTCCAAGTATTCCATGAAGACGGAGTTCATGAGTTGCATGAACGTGGAGGGGGCATTGGTCAATCCAAATGACATGACCGTATACTCATACGACCCATAACGAGTGGTGAATGCAGTCTTCGGTATGTCTTCGGACCTTATCTTGATTTGGTGATAGCCTAGCCTGAGGTCGATCTTGGAGAAGACACAAGCACCGGTCAACTGATCAAAAAGATCATCAATCCGGGGAAGTGGGTACTTGTTCTTCACTGTAAGTTCATTCAGTGGGCGATAGTCGACTACCATTCGGAGGCTGTCATCCTTCTTCTTCACAAACATGGCTGGACAACCCCACGGTGACGAACTGGGCCTGATAAAACCTTTGCCTTCCAGCTCCTGGAGCTGCTTCTTCATTTCCAATAACTCCCTTGGGGATATCCTATATGGTCGCCTCGAAACAGGAGCTGTTCCAGGCGGGAGGTCAATGACGAACTCCACGGCACGATCCGGGGGCATACCCGGCAATTCCTCCGGAAATACGTCCGGGTATTCACGCACAACAGGTACAAGCTCTATTTCCTGGCCGGGGGTACTACTCATGGCGAAGAGATGTCCTGAGGGAGATGGCGACACAAACTCCACTTCTTTGCCGGAAACAGCGGTCAGGGAGACCGACCTTTTGGCACAATCTATCCTTGCTTTGTGTTGAACTAACCAATTCATGCCCAATATAATGTCTAACCCCTTCGATGCAAGGACCACTGTATTGGCTAGGAAGGGTTCCCCACCAATTTCTATCTTAACGCCCTCACAGACTGCCTCGGCTCTTAATTCCGATCCAGGCGTTGCAATAAGGAGGGGTGGATGCAATGCGGATGAGGGAACATGATTCTCATGCACAAATTTGCTGGATATAAAAGAGTGCGATGCTCCTGAATCGAAGAGAACGACGGCAGGAGCTGAGTTGACAGGGAGCGTACCCAAAACCACCTCTGGCGCCTCCTGCGCTTCATCTGCAGTGATATGATTCACTCTGCCACGGCCGGGGACTTGGGGTTTACGAGGAGCTTGACCTCTAGCGGGTTGGCTACCACCTGGTTGTCCTTGCTGCACCTTTGGGGCAAAAGAATGCCCGGTGCGAGGTTGGTGGCAGTTGTTGGCGAAGTGTCCCATTGCCCCGCAGTTAAAGCAGCGCACCTTGTTTAGGTCCAGCGGTGGCCGTGACGATCCTCCCAGGGACTGGGGCTGGTATGTTTGCGGTTGTGGGCGTGGAGCATACCCCTGAGGCCTTGGGGCGTACTGCACTGCTGGGCGGGTTGGCTGCGGCTGCCACACCCGGGGTCGTTGGGAACTGCTGGCCGCGGTCTTCAGAGCTTCTCGGTCACGTTTGCGGTTCTTCTCAAGGATACCTTCCTTGGCTTCCACCTTAATGGCCTTGCCGACAAGGTACTGAAAGTTACGCATGTCGACAGTGGCCAACTTGGCCTGCATCTCATCGTTCAACTTTCCCATGAACTTTTCTACCTTTTTCCCATCTGTGGATACTTCATCCGAGGCATAGCGCGCTAGATGGTTGAACTCTCGGAGGAATTGGGTAACGGGCCTCTTGCCTTGGCGGAGGTTTCGGAATTCTTCCTTTTTCAGTGCCATTATCTCTTCGGGGACATGGAACTCACGGAATCCGGTCTGGAATTCGGCCCATGTGACCACGTGTCCTACCGCTTGCATAGCGAGGAAATTCTCCCACCAATCGGCGGCGGCTCCCTCAAGGTAGTGGGAGGCATAGCTGACCTTGTCGGCCTCGGGGCAATGGGCCAACTGTAGCTTTCTCTCCATTGTCTTGATCCAATTATCCGCTTCTAATGGATCATCAGTCTGATCAAAGGTCGGTGGTTGGGTCCGTTGAAAGTCTCCCAGGCTACCGCGAACCGGACCATCCGCTGCGCCTTGATTGCGCGCGAGTTGCTCCAAGATTCTGTTCTGAGTGATCAGCAGGTCCGCAATGCTAGGCTGCTGAGGAGGAGGTGGCACTGGTTCCCCTTCACGCTCACGGTCTTCAGGTGCGGCTGGCCGTTGGGGAGGAGGTGGTACTGGTTCCTCCTCACGCCCACGGCGTCCACGTGCGGCACCACGAGTTCCAGACGCCATTCTGTTGCAGTCAAGGACAACAGCAAGAACGGATCAAAGTTAGAGAGGCGGAAACAAATGTCTCACACTGATTCAGCGGGGTATTTATGAACATATAGCATTGTTCCCTACACTTTCACGAGGAGATGAATAGTAGAACAACGATAAGAACGATATTGGATTGCCATAATACGTTCACCCAGTCCATAAGTTAAGGCTGCGGTCTAGATCACCTTACGGGGAACTAAACGTTTCCAAATGCCAAAATTACAGCCCATAATACCCAATTACATGCCTCCAAAAGAATCTTAAACCTAGGGTTCGGTCCGGCTTACATTACAAAATGAGACCGTTGACTCGATACTAAATCCAAACAGCACTTCTAAGGGTTTCCTAGTGCTTTTTCATCACACCAATAGGTCTCGTAAGCCTCCATTGCTATTCTCCAAGCATCATCTCACTCCTCACCAGATGGTGGGTTGCTAGTGGTGTACCACACCCGCTCTTCCGGGTCTTCTTCTTCTTCTTCGGACAGTACAGCTTCGTCAGTGGGAACTGAGGTGGCTGGCGTCGAGGCATTTGCTTCTGAGGATCTTGGGGTGAAAAGCCGAAGGTACTGTCGGGCTGTCATCCTTTTGCGCGGCTTCGCTCCAGAACTCTCAGGTTGGTTGGTCTTACAAGGTGGAGTCGGGGTTGGCTCCTCCACCGGGACATAAGGGCTCTCGCCGCAAGACTCATCCTCATTCGCCACATGGTATCTCCGGCGCAACTCCATGCGAAGCTTGCGGTTAACTTTTGTCAATCGTTCCACTTCTTGAGTAGCCTTTCCATAATCCTGATACAGCCTGTGGTGCATCACTTCCGCATCAACAATGTGCTGGATCGTCTCCAACTCAGTCTCATCATCTTCTTCGTCGTCACTTGGCACTGGTACCCTAATGCTGGCACCTCCATCAGTAATCTGGGGAATGAGACGGAAGGGAGAAAATAGAAAGATCTCGTCGAAGTGATGCCGTAGGTGGAGAACTGCTTTTCTTGAGGCTTCCAATCGGGCATCTTCATCACTGGGTCTAGATGATGTAAAGGTCTGATCCAAGTCCGAGACCTTCACTGCGACCCATGCCATCCAAAAGTGAGTCTTTCCATGAACCTTATAAGTCTTGGCATGGAAGGCAGGGAGTTCTTCCGGGAGCACTCCCAGATATTCCAACATCCTCCACAACAAGGCAGCCCATCCTCCAAGCTGTTGCGGGTCGGTCACAACGTTATACACCATCCTATACCAATAAAAGGGGTTAGGGAGGACAGGGTTAGCCACACAATGAAAACAAATGCAATAGAAGAGAGTCTTGGAACTAAGAATGAGGGGATACGGAATAAAAAGCAAGCTACTTATTGACTTTAAACATAGGGTTTAACTTTTTAAATAATTTTCTGGCCAAGTGGCGCAGCGGGAGCCCTAACTAACGACCACCTGCAATTGGCTTCCTACGGTCAGTTCGGCTCTGATACCAAGCTGTCACGGCCCCGGAATAGAATATGACTAGAGGAATGAACAGTCGCCAAGGACCGAAGGCATCCGTCGACTGGGTGGCACGGTACCTGCGCCGTACGCACCACAGTGGAGGGATCCGACACCCGACCCCACCTTGGGTCGAGCCGGCCGGAAGCGACTGGGCTTCCCAGAGCCACATTCAATTCCACGAGTCGTGTGAAGGTCTAGAGTCGTTCACGAACGCTACCGTGCAGAGTAGAGTCGGAGGAGCCCGGCAGTTCTACCCACACCCTAACCTAGCTCGAAGCTAGTGGGTCGCTCAAAAGCCCGGTAGAAACCACCCACACCCTGCCTGGCCGGCACAGCATCTCAGCCAGCGGGTCACTCAACCGAGATCTCGCTCAACAAAGTAACACAAGGAACGGCCGTAGTCCTTCACGACTAACCCATATACTTCATATCATACACGCAATGTATATGGGCAGTCTGTTATAAACAACTTGAGCATCACAACAAAACACTACGATACGATAACATACTAGTCGTCCACCACGGACGATAAGGTTACAGCATTTAAGACATATCCGAGTACGGAGTCAAACAACAGCGGAAACGAATTAAAGAGGGTCCCACAGCAGCCTAAGAACTGCTGACTAGTAGTTCAACAAAAGAGGTTCCCCGAACCGATCACCAACCAAGGATAAAGCCAAATGCACTAAACATCGTCGAAGAATTCCTCGACCCCTGGCTCACCTGCAATGATCTAGGAAAGCCCTAGGTGAGTACAAAGTACTCGCAAGACTTATTCGTGCTTGATTAGATGTCCTACTCATACTAGGATAACATTATTAAACATGATGCATGTCAACATACGCAACAAGGTCAAATCAATTCATTCATTCACCAAGTAGAACATAGATGTCACCTACAATCCAATCTTCCAGATATCTCTACTTAGGGGGTGTGATGGTAACTCCTAGTCACATGTGGTTCCCAACTCAGTGGCACGATGACCACAGTGGCGCGATGACCACAATAACTCAGTGGCACGATGACCACAATATAACTCAGTGGCACGATGACCACAGTGGCACGATGACCACAATATATCCAGATCCCCACATTGATAGGGTACCATCAACACCACACCTCAATTTCATCTCTCGGGTCGTTACCGGCAGACGATCACCCTGAGTATAGCGAGTGCCTTATCCCTTGGAGGTTGCAAGACTCCAAGGGTCTTAGTCTTACCTCGACCATACCCCAGCATCGCTGTCGCCAACGCCCACGTGTAGCAAGGGGAGTTGTACCGATAGAATCACCTCAGGTTGGTATCGCGACAACCACCTTAACACCTCGTCGCAACAGGCCCCTCCAATGATACCAACTTTATCCATCGTACACTTTCCCTTCGGCTCTCACATCTTACTTTAAAGGGTTCAAGTGTACTTTATATCCGATTACTTCAATTAAAGACACACATATCATATACACCTCCTAGCATGCTAGTTGACATAATCTTAACCAGAGTGCAGTAATAACGATACGAGCATCATCATAAAATAAGTAAGACAATACTGGAATAAAAGGGATGCAACAAGCTCTGCTTGCCTTCGTAGAACTGCTCCTGATCCTGCGTCGGTTCGTGAGCTTGCGGGTCTCCTTCTTCGAAGTCTAGTGCAAGAAGTTGAATGTCGGAAATAAGCGATAGTGTAACGATCAGCATGTATGCATGAAGGCTAATGCGACTAATGAGTGTTCAGCCATGCATTAGGTTTAAGTTCGTGAAGATTATTCATTTTAAGCTTAGGAAGGATATGGTGTTACCCTAATTTACATGCAAGCTAAGTGATGTACAATTACGAGCTAGGGCTTCGGAGTTCTTGCTTAAGTTGGAAAGTTATGGAGCTAAACATATTCGACTCGAAAGTGCTCTGGAAAACTAAACTAACGTCGCTGGAATCACCCCATTTGGAGTTACGAGTAGGAACTTACGCTTCGTCGAGTTAGGGTTTAGCGGGGCTCGACAACTAAAGGAGCTAACCCTAATATCAAGTCATGCATGTAACTCTATTGCAATTTTAATTATTTCATGTCACAGGATATCTCATAAGCTTTTCAACACTATAAGGATCGTCGGAAACGGAGGTAGGGTCAAAAACCTAGGGTTTACGGACCCTCGACAACCCTAGAACTTCTACCCTAAGTAACAGCATGTGCATGTACTCAAAATCAACTTTTGATTCAGCCATTTTGTAGAGAATCTTCTGAGGTTTCCAAATATATAAAAATTTCTAAATTTGGGCTTATGGTTCAAAAGTTATGAACATTTGAAATTTCCTACAAACTTAACCCTAAACCAGTCGAAACCCTAAATACTAAACGTACCCGAGCGCTACCCAACCTCATCTGCAATCCCTAAGTACACCCGAGAGACTACCCAGCGAATCCCCCCCACTAATCCACCTCAGCAGTAGTGGGGCCGACATGTCATACACTGAGCTACTCGGGATCCAATCAGCGCACGCCATCTGTCTCACCCTCTCTCTCTCTCCCGCTCTCTCTCTCTCCCTCGCTGGACTCGCCGGAGCCGAAGCTTCAGACGGCGGCGCCTCGCCGGAGGGCTCGCCGCCGGGCGCTCTGGTACTCGGTGGAGCTCGGGATAAGGGGCAAAAGGGTCGAGGTCTCACCCTGAGCTCGTTTCTGTCCTTGGGGAAGACAGAGGAGGCCGGGAAGAAGGTCGACGACGGCGAGGTGACGGCGGGAGCTTCGGTCGCCGGTGAAGGAGGGGGTTAGGGCTCAGATCTGCAGAGGGGAGTGCACAGAAGTGTTAGGGGAGGAGAGGGGTGTCTCTGGAGCTAGAAGATGCTGTCCGAGGCCCACTGGAGCAGCCACTGGAGCTCACCGGAGTTGGGGTGCCGGACTTGGGGACGAAGACAGTGGCTACGACTTCCTGGGCTCGGATCTGCAGAACAGGGTGGAGAGGAAGGTAAGGGAGAGTGAGAGGAAGCTCTGGGGAGAAAATTAGTAGCTCTAGCTCACTGAGGCACTGGGGATTGCTCGTCGGAGGTGAACGCCGGAGCTCGGGAAGAATGGATTTGGGCACTGGAGTTTTAGGGTTAGGGTTTTCCGACCGGGGAGTGAGAGGGGAGGGGGGAGAACTGTCGGGACCGAGGCTTTATAGGGCGGCGAGCGGCTCAGACCGGCTCTGCCGGGATCAGAGCACCGCCCCGCTCGGCCAGCCGGCGTCGGAGGCGTGGCCGAAGGGGCCTGACACGCGGGCCCGGGCGACACGGCAGAGGAGGGAGCTGACAGGGGGGGCCCGCCCTGTCAGCGAGAGGGGAGACGCGCGCGGGCGCGCGAGGGGGAGTGGGCCGGCCAGCTGGGCCGGCCGAGCAGGCCTTTTAGGTCCGAGTAGGTTAGGTTTAATTCTTTTTCTTTTTCTTTTATCCTGATTCTTCCCCACGATATTTTATGTGTAATTTCTGCTCCAATTGACCTGAAATTTTTACCAGGGGTCCTAGATATTATTCTTTAGTTGCTGTATAAGTTTGGAGCAATTTGGGGTTCATTTGAGTGAGGGTCTAGTTCAATTTGGGATTTTGACCTAATCGACGATTAGCACTGCGACTAGGTTTTTGGTTCCTCCAAAAATTCTCAAATTTGGTAGGGGGCTAGTATCTACCAAATCATGCCTAATTCCAAAGTTTGAGGCATTTTGATCCATCTTAGCTTGTCCATTTGCTAAACCCTAGTTTCTCGACTCTTTAGGGTTTGTCCTCGGATAATCAAATCAGGCTATGATTTCATGTGGGTTTTGGACAATTCTTAGGAGATGAGTGTTGGGAAAGTTGGAAAAAGGTTGGAAGGGGGATCCACTGGTGGGACCCACTGGACCCACCCCCTTATTAGGGCTTTTATCGAGGTTCGATACTTCAAATAAATTGATTGGTGTTAATTTCCACAAATTGAGTTTTCAAGGATGAGATATGCACATATTCTATAGTTTCAATTACATTGATTGGTGTTTGCAACTATTCTCACCGAGGATGAAATATTTACGTATTCGACAATACATCAATACATTGTTTCAAAAGTTTACAAAGGTGGGGTGGATGGGGATGTCATGTATGCATGAGATGCAATGAACCCTAATCGAGACTTGGGACTTACACCTGCGATGGCCACGAGCAGAGGAATGAGAGGGGGAAGGGAACACGGGGTGCTCGGCGATGAGGCAAGGAAGCTCGCCGTTGGATTCCCCATCGAATTTGGGGCGGAAGCGGCGATGCTCTCGGCTACGGCGGAGAACGAGAGGACGACAATTTCGGGGAGGAGTACTGGCGGGAAGAGAAAAGGGAGAAGGGGGAGATCGGTGCGTCTGAGGGGAGGGTCCCATTTTGCATGGAGCGAGAGAGTGGAGTTGCCGGCAGACGCGTGCCCCGGCCACGTGGCGGCGGAGCTCTGCGATGGGGTCCCGCGGATTAGCGCGATGGAACGGAAGCGAGGGAGGCAGGCGCCGGCGGCGGCGTGCCCTGGGGAAGAGGCGGGTGCGTGCGGGCGTGCTGGGGAAGGAGGGGAGATGGGAATGGAAGAAGAAATGGGCCGGTTGGCCCAGTCGGGGGGGGGAGATGTTTTTCCTTTTCTTCTGAATTTTAACTCCCTAGTTAAATTTTAAACTTGAAATTGATTTCTAAAACAGAACTTCGAAGTGAATCAATAATAGCAGTAAGACTTTAGCAAGACCTCACCACTAGTGTGGGACTAATTGAAATGGATAATTCACTTATTTTGGTAAAGTTTCATATACGGTTCAATATCATTTAGAGGTATAGTTATTCAAGAGGTTGTCCAAAATCCTTATGATTGTTATTGGGAGTTCAGGAAGATAATTATGAGTGTAATATGAAGTTTCTGTGACACTTATTTCACCATTTCATGGAATAGTTCCTGGGTCAAGGTTAAAGGTTTTCGACGCGAGATGCAAACCTATATGTATGCATGGGGTGAAAATCGTTTTTGTCAAGTAATCAAAATTGATCTCAAGATAACATAGGGATTACAAGAGGGTCTTTACAAAACCTAGCCCCCTTAAAAGAATCTCGACCCGAGATTCTTATCGGTTAGAAAACAGAGAGGGGTATTCTGCTTGAAGCCGGTCTTCGCATTCCCACGTAGCCTCATCTTCGTTTTGGCTTAAAAGGATGGGATATGGGTTTAAGGACGCGAGCATGATGCATTTGTAGTGTGTAGCGTAACTACTGGTGCGTAGCGGGAGCTACAGAAGTATGAGTTGGATCATGCCATATGGCAGTTGTATGAGTTGGTCTTGGTGGAGTAGCTCGGTGTTGAGATGTATGAGACGGTAGTAGATGCTATCGTCACTGCAGAAATATTCTCTCTGATTAGATCATGTTCGCAAAAATGCTTGTCAATCTATTATGGTATTATTGCTAAGTACTTACTTTTCCACACAACATGCAGCATAGGGTAGAACTTCATTTCTTGAATAAAGCTTGCATGAGTATAGCCATTGTACAACTTCTTGCGGGATGCTGGCGAGTATATTAAATGCACTCATCTAGCTTGTTGATTTGGCCAGACAAGGAGAAGTACCTCGACAAAGACGATAGTGACTATGAGGACTAGAGCGTTACCCCAGTTGGCTGCCTGTCGGGTATGCCATATTGATGGGCACCTACTACATGTATCTTTTCCGTTGTAAAACTCTTTAAATTCAACCAACAGGCCACGTGTGTAAAATAAAGACCGTTCTGGTTTAATTATCAAACTCTAAATCGTTCATGTATGACTATGGTATCCGAGTTAACTTCTGTTTACTAGCTACTGATCATGGGACCGGTACAGTAAATGCAAGGGTTATACAATCCCTTAAACCGGGTGCTCTACACCATGGTTGGGAACATGGTGGATTGTCTCGTCTTCCCACAAGGCCATTTTGCGATGTACATTGACCCAATATTACGTAGTTCTAACAGGTGGTATAATGGAACCATTGACGACTAAATAATTTACCTAGGCTTAGTATATGAGCTGCTTTAGTTCATTGTTTTCATTCACAGTGAGTGAAAAATGATATGAGATGAGATGACATCTTAATATAAGGATGGGGTTGACACATAATCTTGAAGAGACATGGGATGTACCTCGATTCACAACTTATGAGATAGTGTCGGAGTTAACGTTTGTGTTTGATTATCGTCTGCCAACACACCTCGTGAAGTGTGCTAATAGCTTGGTCGTAAGAGTCGATCAATAAGTGTAGGTAAAGATGTATACCCCTGGACGGTTAGAACTATTCGAATAGCCATGTGCGCAGTTATGGACAACTTGATGATTATCTGTTGCGAATTAGACAACTTCAATGTTACTCTAAAACTGCTAGCTTTAGTTTACAAAAGTTAGTGGCTACTTTCTCATAGGTGGTTGAGGAAGAGTCGTTTGGTTATAAGTTAATGGTGACAGAAGTATTGGACTAGTTTTGGAAGAACGCTTATCCTCTTACAACTTGATATGCTTGTTGCTTTTTATCTATTTAGAGTAAGATTAAACAAAAACTTGGCCCTATGCAAATTAGCCCAACTACCCCTTATTGATACCAGATGCATCTATTACTATTTTCATATAGGTCTTGCATAGTACTTTTATACTCATCTTGCAAACATTGATATTTTGTGTAGAGGAGATCATCCATTCAGAAGATGGTTTCTTTCTAAAGATCGATACACATGACGAGTAATCGCTGGGGATCCCAAGCAGTGGTCCTACCTAGGGCTTGTCAGCCCCGTCTATTTTATTCTGCTGTCACTTTTGGCTTCCCTATCTTGTGGCTTCTAAATCTTTTATAAACTTTTCACTATGTGTTTTAGATTTGGTCATGTGACCACTTATGTAAATAAGTTGTTAAGCTTACTTGATTAAGAGCTACATGTATTAGTGTAGTTTTTGTCGTAGAGTTACTGTTGTGATACTTATTTGTTCCAACATACCTTATATGTCATGTGTGTATGATTAAAGTACATTGAGTATGTAGGGTTTCGAGATTCATAATATAAATTTATCAAGTGTGATCATCATGTGAAGCAACTCTTTCGCTAGGAGCTTGGGAACTATATTACCCTATATTCTAGCCATGTATTAATTTGCTGGGACGAGTTCGGGGTTGATGTTCCGGCTCAGTAAAAAAAGAGTGAGGAGACTATATCACTCTACCCAAGCTAATAAATTCAATTGCTAGCTTGAGGTTAGATTTGATGTTTTGGCTATTTGAGGCCTCAGTCTACTCCTATCGAGGTATTTATATATCAATGGTTGAGTTTGGGGTTGACGTCTTGAGTTACGTAATGATTCTATTTGAGATTTTATATTGTAGATTTCGAGTACTGACACGCGTCCCCTGACCATTGCCAACGCCACTATCGGCGCCGATGTCATGCGTGTCAACAGCTCCATGGCAACGCTGGCCTGGTCGATCTGGCCGTCTATGATCTCTCTGTTCCTGGCGGCCACACCCTCTACTATAATAGTGGCTTGAGGAGGTGGCAGTGGTAGCATGTCCTCCGCTGCCACCCATCGTGCTCCCTCCTCACGCGACTTTGTTGCATCGAGCACAGGAGACTCTGGCCATAGCTAGCTGTCACCGTCCTTGCCCTCCATGATGGGTCAACGCATTATTGTCGGCATCCTCCTGTCGCCGCACCGGCCAGCACGCCAAGGTGCTTGCCGCCGAACCAACAGGCCACTGTCCCCCGCATCCGCTTGGCAGATCTACACCTGGCGCATTGGCCGCTACGAATCCGGGCTGTGCCTACCATCTGCCACCAGCCACCAAGGTTGGCTCACCGGATGCAAACGCGCCGCCCTCGCCTCTAGGCCATCGTCTTGCACCCCCAAACAACCGCCATCGGAGGAACCACCATGGACTCGCCGCCCTCCACGAGCACAGAAGACCAGTTTGGTGTTTGTTCGAACTGGTGTATGGTGAAGCATTTGGAAAGGAAAATGGCCGATGATTCTCTTTTTGGATGTCTGATCAATTTTTTTTCTGGTTCTCTAATCCCAACGGTTCTTCAAGTGGAGATTGGACGGTTTCTCAAGTTCATGATCTGGTTTTAATCTTCGAAAAAAATTGATTTGGTTCACTGAATTTTGTGAAATGTCACATCTGCTGTGATGGTTTTATGAAGTGAATGCCATACAAATAATGTTTAGGAGATTGCATTTTATTGGCGGAAATGCACTGATTGTGTAATTAACTGAAGAAAGTTGTAGCTACGAGCTAGGGCTAGAACAATACAGAGGTCTGGACGGCAAAGCAAGCAGAGGAGAGAAGAGAACATGCTCCTATAAGCTACATATATTCCAAGGATCAATTGCCACTAGCAGGAATCACATTTATATGGATAATGCATTTACTGGTGTTGATAGATTGATACTGGGCAGAGAATACAGTGTCATTTCTTACGTATTTCTCTTTCTCTGATGTTCTCCGAGCTTATTATGGGAACTCTAAATAAAGTATCCAAATAGAAGTTTCACTAAAATAACTATTTTATATACATATCAAAGTCATCAACCTGGTATTAAATTCAAGAGCATGAAAGAGGAAAGGCAAAATTGTCTTAGAATTTATAAAAGCATGTATCTCCAGTTGGTGAATTGGAGCCTCTTGACAACAAAGTCATCTGAGATAAGTTGACACCTGATGGTTCAGTTTATGATTGTAAGAATGACGCAACTTCCTGGATGTAAAAACATGTCACACCCTGTGCCGTCGGTTCCTGAAAATGAGCTAGGAATCGAGGAATTTTGACAGTATCTGGTATTTGGATTCATCACTGAATCAGAATTGAAGTGCCAACTCAGACCGAGACGGTGGACGCCTAAAACCTACTGCGCACGATTGTCATTTTGTGTTGCGCGGAGATGTATACTCGCCTTGTAGCGTTCATTTTAGAAGTCGTTTGATCTTTTTCTTTAAGAAACACCCAGCACAACTGCGCTCACCCTCATCCAACCATGCACAACTGTCTTGTCGGTGATTGGTACGTTGTCTATCGTCTATCACCAAAAGAAAAAAATTCATCATTCATGCCGTATCTTTGAGCCAGGAGATAATAGTTGCAAGTCTGGTAGCTCGGTGCTAGGGCAACTCTACAATGAGTGTGATTCACGTAATTTTTAAGAGGGTAAATTGCAGGAAAAGCCATGAAAGTGCTACCATTATGGTGTTCAGTGTATCTATGCTTTCCCATAGCAGAGTTAGAGACGCCGGGTCACGGACATAATAGATAATGATGAAATTGCTAGGAGAAACTTTTGCCAAAATTTTGGCTAACCAACATTTTATATTTTCAGCTGGCTAGCCAGAATTTTGGTGGGCTGAGCTTAGATTCAAATCAAACATACCCATTTCAACGTACTAATCATACCTTGTTTGCCTTACAAAAACGCTTGCGGTTTCTGAGTTTCCTAGAACTTACTCCACATTTTAGGTCCCATTTGAAACAAATAAAGAATAAAAGAATTTTATAATATTTCAATCCTATAGAATTTTTTTTCTATATGCTATTGTAGAACAAAGAAATGACTCTCAAACTTTTAAAAAAATTTCCTCTTTCCTATATATTTTAAATAAAATCAAATACTTAGTCAAATCTCATGAAATTTGCCTGTGGTCTAAAACAATATCTCTCTCTCTCCCATCTCTCCCTTTCCTATAAAATTTCTTATATCTTTTCTCTCCCGTGTTCCAGCTACTCTTTTTATATTCTGTGTTTTCAATACGTGAGGAACGTCACTCTAATTTCTGTGTTATTTTTTCATCATTGTTACATTTTACCGAAATTTGCAGGAATGCGCAAATCTGTTTCTGCCATCACACGTAGACAGCACAAGGCGGTAGACAACACGAGACCTCCACCTGTCCCTATTTCCCCTGCCTCCATCGTTCAGAAAAAAACCCGATTCGGCCCCCGGCGAGAGCCTCCTTCGATTTTCAAAAGCAAAGACATTCGTGTGAAGATCTGGACAGACGACATGCGGGGAATATCACAGGTTCGACCCATGAGAAGAGTGCAACGACTTCTGAGTTCACACGTAGACTGCTATAGAGCCACACGTCACGCCCGGGGCTACAATTGGGCAAAAAGCCAAAACTAATCCCCTACAACGGGTCAATATACCAAAAAACTTTACATAGCTTGTTTTAAAGTTGACACGTGCCTCCTACCGCACCTAGGAGCCACGGCATGCTCCTGCCACACATCGAACCCGCGGCACACGGGTCGGGTCCGCGGTAAAGGGATACGGGTAGGCTACACTAGCGCAAAATAAAAAATTTCTACTGCTTAAATCAGGAATTGCTGCAATAGATCACGAGGTTACCTCTAGACACACAGACCTATGGCGGAAGTAGAGTCGATACAGCGTTGGTGCAGCTGTAGTCGTACTACCTTCTCCTCCTCGCGGTTCCTTCGAACGGTTCGTCTAAGCGTCGCAGCTGCAACGCCTCCAAGGTATCTACACGTTCAGGGAGGAACGTCACTCGTCCGAATTGCTAGATCTGAGCAGGTGACTTTGGGCGTAGGAGGAGTGATAGCTAGATTTCAGGAATTCTGAATTGGCTTAACCCTAACACATCTGCCCCTCTCCTTATATAGACGTCCCCATAATAGGCTTCTACATTAGAGGCCCATTAGGACTCAATGCCCAATCTAACTCGGATTCTAATCCGAATTAGGCTCCAGCCCCTTAAATGTGCGACCCTACAGGTTCACGTATATTTAGACATGACTCGAGTACTCCTACTCGGTCATTAATTGGTAGCGGCTTCTAGCAGGACGTGCCAACTGCTAAACGCACATAAAACATATAGGACGAACCTTCACAATGTTATATATGCAACTCCCTTTGCCTCACGATATTTGTCAAGTTCAAGCTCGACCGCTCTTTCTCGATCACGTGTTTCAGAATCATTTACTAGGTTAACTCTTTAACCTTAAGTAGCACGGCCATGTATTTCTGGATCCGATCACTTGAGGGGTCCAGAGATATCTCTCTCATTATAGAGAGGGGCAAATCTCATCTCGATTGACCATGCCTCGGAGCATGCTTCATGACAAACAAGAAAGCAACATTTATAACTATCGAGTTACGGAGTAGCGTTTGGCAACCCCTAAGTAAGTTATGCATATCTCAAGCACATACGATAATCTCAGGTTAAAGGACATAGCATACACATTGCATGTGATCTACTGATGATAACTAAAATAACGTTCTCACAGTGTCTCAATTTGGGTCAATCCAACCCCATGTTCCCTAATATTTGCTCATATAATTGGTTCGATATCTCTATATCCATGACTCGTGAAACATGGTCATCAACCAATACATATGCTAGTCTATTATTCATATGTGTCCTCACATGAATTCCGACTAGTGATCAATTTAGAATAATCATTTAAGTTTATTATAGAGTTTCACAAATAAGTGACATACTTACTAATCAATACAAATGATATTATTCAAGAAACATTCAATAAAACATGGATACAATGAAATATGATCATTCCTATGATTGCTACTAGGACACATTTCTAGCACGCGGGTGGGGCACACGCCACCTTACTTGCCGTGGGTCAGACCTACGGCAGGTGAGGTGCTGCAGGTCTAATGTGCTGTACGAGCGTGTCACGGATCACGAGTATGGTAGGAGGTATTTTTTAAAATTTGAATGCCTCTCAGCTGAGACAAACAATATTGCACTGCAACTACAACTGATCAAGCTCAGTGGTTGCAGAGTTGTAGCAGCGTTGGGTGTGCAGAAATGCCAAGGCAGTGTAGGCGCTCACAAGTACTAGCATACGGCCTAAAGTTATTTTCTCTGTCTAAAAATATAAGATAAACACATATTTAAGATTTACAATTAGATATATAATACGTTGGTTATGTGACACAAAAATGATATCATTAAAAATATTTTTTAATGATATTATTTTTATATCACATATATTGTCGGGACCCAAAATCCATAACAGAGAGCTTTAGATGAAATCACCTGCTAAGTCGAAACGTCAACCCCGACCTCAACCCTTGGGTATCAATTCCAAGAGGAGTGGAGTGATATGGCTTCGCATAGCCCGAGACGTCAACCCCGAACTCGCTCCGACATCCAAAGGCACGGATTGAGTAGGGTGATATGGTCTCCTCACTCTTTTCCTACTCAGCCGGAACGTCAATCCCAAACTCGTCCCGGTAAATTAATGCTCGGCTGGAGTAGGATGATATAGCTCCCAAACTCTCAGTAGAAGAGTCACTTCACAGGGGTGATTAAACCTAACAACTCTATGATATAGACTCTGAAACCCTACCTGCATCATGTGCTTCAATAACATACATGCATGGCACATGAGGCAGGTGAGAACAAACCGGTATCACAACAGCAACACTACGATTGATGATGCGATATTATAAGTTCTTGAAACTTAACAACATAATATACACATAAGAGTTGCTTACACAGCGGAAGAGTAAGGATGGCTAAAAAGCCAAAAGGTCAGGCCAAAAGTGGCAGCAGAACAAACCAAGCTGCCAAACGCCGGGGCAGGACCACTGCCTGGGATTTCCAGCAACTAGTCGTCGTTGGCGTCGATCTCTACGTAGAAACCACCCTCTGAGGGGATAGTTTCCTCTGCAAGAAAAATGTCAACGATAACAGGGTGAGTACAAAAATTATACTCAGCAAGACTTACAAAGGAAATTAGTAATAGATGCAACAGGTATTAAGAATATGGTAACAGTAGACTATTTTGCCGAAAGCCGATTTTACCTTTGTCAATATTTTGTAAGTAGATGAAAATCGACTACTAGAATACTTTTTAAAGGGGACGAGTCGAACACTTCACGATCATTCCCTAATGCAGATCACCACACCTTAGGTTCCCCGACTCTTCCTCAATCACCCTGGGAGGAAGCAATCGCTAACACCTCAACCCTAGAGTTGGCAAGTTTTAGGGTATTGTTGTAGTTGTCTAATTCGTTGCGGATTCTTATCAAGTTGTCCATAACCACGGACACGGCTGTTCAACAGTTCAAACCCTGCAGGGGTGTACATCTTTACCTACACGTATCGATCGACTCCTAATGCCATCGACAATTGACACACTTCACGAGGTGTGCTGGCGGAGGGTGATCAAACATGACCTTTACAATGCTTTCGACCTAGGTATGAGCCACCCTTACGGGCCAGTCCATGTACATCAGTCCGGCCGCAACTACGACACGGTCCCATAAGTTGTAGCAGGTGATACATCCCCGGTCCTCGACCATGTGTAACCCTTACACCTATATTGAGGCACCCCACCACATCATTTTTCACTCACCCAGTGAATAAAAATGGCAAACTATGCAGCTCATACACTAAGTCTAGGCAAATTATTTAGTCGTGGGTGGTCCATTATCCCACCCGTATAGAAGTACGCAAATCTTGGTTCGAAAGGATACCGGAAACCGGTCCTTGCGGGAAAACGAGACAACCCACCATGCTCCCAGCCATGGCCCCTCTCTAACCCAATGATTATTAGTCAAGTTCATTAGTTACCCTGGTAAACACCCACCTACCACGTAACCCATCCAATGGTGTTGATTCGACTGCCATCCAAGGAATTATGACTTTTACAAGTCTAAGCATGTCTAAGCATATACAACATAGTAAGCAAGGTCAAACTACACACTACACTACTCTAGATAGGTGGGGGTGGTGATGGAGTTGATTGAGTGACAAAGTAAGTTTTATGCACAGGAATAGGGTTAATACTTAGCGAAAAGTAGAATTTGAACGCATGCGATAATGAATTTGAAAACAACTAATACTTTGTAAATAGTAGGCGCTTGCAAGATGTTCAAAGGGGCTGCTTGCCTTTTTGCTCAGCAACAAAACTCTACTCGCGATCGAGGTTATCTTTGGCGGGAACTTTCGACTCTATCGAAGAAGAACGAAAACACCGGAAAAAAGGACATAATCATAAATATCAAAATGCTGAAAATCGGCATGGGATGAAATGTATGCCATCGCATAGAGGATGCAAAATATAGACTAATGCAAGTGGAATCAATTTAATCGGAGTCCGGACGCTCGAGATATCGCGATCCGAAATTCTCTTGCTAATCGGGAAACCCTAATTTGAGTTTTTAGCCATTTATGTTTTCCCTAACATGTATTAAAATGACATATTTGAGTAGCTCTCATTTTTCTGAACATTTTGATATATTATTTGCATTTTTCTGATTAAAAATGAATTTTCTAAGATTTAATCAATTTTTAAATCCTTTTCGTATTTTTCTCAGTAAATAAAAATAAATAATATTTTTATTACTTAATTTATTTTACCCACAGAGACTAACATGTGGGCCTCATGGTCAACTTTGACCAAGGTTGACTTGAGTCAATGACAGGTGGGGCCCACTTGTCATAATTTCTATTTTAGTTAACCCTTTATTTTAATTTTCCTCCAGGTGGGTCCCACATGTCATCCACATATATTTGAACAGCTCATTTAATACACTGTTAGCTATTAATTAGGGTCATTAATATGTCTGAACAGTGATTAATAGCGTTAATACCGAATTAATCACAGTTAGTAATTAATGTGTAATGATTAGCATTTATTATGTCGGAAACATATTGATTAGCCGTTGGTTGCTCTTAATGAACCATCATTAGGTATTAATAATTGGCTTAACAGTGCTTTAAAGGCACTGATCCGGTTGGTTAGACTAAACCGGTCAGGCCGGTGCCCGGGTGGCTTGACTGACGACATGCCGCCGGCGGCGGGGCTGTTTTGGGGTGCGGTGGCGAAGCAACCGGCGAGGATGAAAGGACAGCGGCCACAAGGCTTTACCAGCGGGGAGCAAAGGCGGCGCGGGGAAGCGGCGGCGGGGTAGCTCTGGCGAGGCGAGAAGTGACGGTTGGCTCGGGCTCGGCGGATCTCCGGTGGCGTTGCTCCACGGAGAGAAGGGGGGCGACGACGAGCGGGGCGGCGAGGTGGGGGCACCGCGGTGGACGGCGAGGTCGAGCGACACCGAGGCGGCTCGGGGACGAGACGCGGCCGGAGTAGCGGGGTGAGGCGGCTTCGGGCGGCGGGAGGCCGAGGCGGTAGGGGCGGGACGGCGAGCTCGGGCGGCAAGGACCCGAGGCGGGCGAGGAGGTGGCCGAGGTGAAGAGGAGGCGGCAACGGCGACGGGCGACCAGGGCAGAGTAGCGGAGCGGTGGCGGAGGAGCTCGGTAGCTCGGCGAGTGGGAGAGCAAGAGAAATGGAGCCGAAGTGGAGAAGAAAAGGGGAGGTGAAGCGGCACTCCCGAAGCAGGAGGTGGCTCGGGCATGGCCGGCGCGTGCCACGGGAGCACAGGAGGTGGCAGGGTAGAGAAGATAGAGGAGAGAGAGATGGAGAGGGTGGCAGTGGGGTGGCTTAGGGGATAAGGCAGCAGGTGGGGGCGGGGGGCGGCCGACGGGGCAAGCGGGTGCGGGGTGGGCTGCGCGAGGGAGCAGGCCAGGGGGGTTGCGGGACGGGCCGAAGGGGAGAGAAAAAAGAAAGATGGGCCGGGAGAGGGAGGCCCATCCGAGGGAGGGGGTTTAGTCTAGGGTTTTTATTTTTGTTTCTTTTGTTTGAGTTTTCTGTTTCTAATTCTTTCAAATAATTCAAAAGCAATTTGAACTTCACCTTTATTTCCCAACCAACATTCTCCATTCAAACCATGTATAAGGAACATCTGAAATAAATTTTGAGGTATTTTTCTTGAGTGTTTTGAGATTTGGATGTGATCCATGACATGAATTTTGTGGTTTGCTTGACATATCACAAAAGTTTAAAATTCGACTAGTTTTTAGGTAGACGGACTACATGCCATATCATGCATTGATGCACATTACCGTGTAATAAGATTAGGGAAGTTATATATATCATAAATCTAATTATAAGTCTTAAAATATATGCACACCTTCTATTTACACTGCCAGTTAATTATTACCGTTTCGCTATTACATTGCTCGTCTCGATCTTAATTAATTTGCTGCTTCTACGTGTACGTACACTTGATCTTTATACTCTGTACTAGTATTGCATGTCTTTGAACTTGCTAATTGCTTGCTTGTCTGCAACTATATACGGCGCGTTCAGGCAGTCCGCGCTGCAGCCGCGACGAGTGGGTCGCGTTAATTGGAACTTGCTAACTGATTTGGGATTGGCACGGGACAGCAGCGAGGCGACAGCGCATAGGCGTTAGTGCCATCGCGCTTCCCATGCCTGTGACGCGTCGTGGTGCTGGCATGCAAGACAGCCCTGACGCGTCTCTTGAGGCGTTGCAGTCACGCCGTGGGCACCGAAATTCGTGTGGGCGCAGTGGTCGCGGGCTCCAGGTTCTAATGCATATATTTGGGCAGTAGTTCTTACAAACAAATGGTAACCTTTTAAGATGATGATAGCTACTGTACAGAAAAAGAAAACTGAACCTAAACTATGCTTTACCATTGCACAAGTCAAGATTCTATGCAAGGATGTACATCAAATCTCATAGCAATGCTCAACTTAGGAGAAGATCCAGAACACTAAACATATATGCAAAAGGTCAAGGAAAAACTATGCTTAGGTCAATCGCCTCATTCATTCCTCACTGTATTAATCAAACATCAAGCATACAATTTCTCCTTTGTTTCAATGATGCATTTGTTCATCTGTTCTTCCATTTCAATTCGATGAATTTGTTACTGTTCTTCCATTTCAATCTGTTCATCTGTTCTTCCATCTCATCTGTTCATCAGTGCATGGTTCCAATGATGGCAGGTTAACAATTCATACAACAAATTAAATAATTGTCTCACGACTGTACATAAAACATCCAACGATCATTACTGCAAAGAAACGAAAGAACTCATCCAGATTTAAACTCACAGGAATTCTAGCATAAACACATTCAGTTTAACTGACACATTCATTCATCCAGAACCTTTCGAACTCACACATTTAACTTACTTCCTGATAACTCAAAACATTGCTACATCCATTCCCCTGGTACTCCACAATTGCTACTGAACCACATTAAACTATTACAACAGACTACAGAGCCATCTATGTACAGACTAGTGCATGAACAGAAGACAAGGAGGAACAGAGGAAGAAGAAAACAGAGAGAGGGCTCAGCCCTAGCAGCTCGCCGGCGGTGGGATGGGCGTCGGGGCCGGGTGACACCAAAAATGGAACTGCGGCACCGAGAGGATGCTAACCCGGTGCTCGCCGGGGTCTGGCGGTTCCTCGATGGCAGCCGGCGGCGAGGATAGGAGGAGGCGGCAACTGCAGCTCGTGGGGGAGAAGCAAGGGCGAAGGGGATGGAGAATTGAATGAGGGGAAAGGTAGAGGAGATAGAGAGGATTGCTCACCGGTGAGGAATTGGAGCGGGACGACTGGTGGAAGGAGAACGACGCTAGGAGGATCGCCGGCTGGACTTGGAGAAGGGGAGAAATTCCAGCGATGTATGCCGTGGAACTCTGAATTGGCACGGTGATCCATGTCTTGGTGTCGTGGTGGAGCTCCGACGTGAAGCGCATGTGCTGGGTTGGCTCTCGGGGACGACGGGCTAGGACAGGAGAGGGCCACGGTTTCTAGCAGGGGGAGGCGCCGGACACGCAGAACATCTTCTTGACAAGCACGGGGTGGACAGGGTCGGCGGACGACCACGGGGTGGACGTCGTCGTCTGGATGGACGGAGCCGAGGCGGTGGCGCGGAACCGAAGCCGGCGTCGGGGTGGACAGGGCTGAGGCGACAGCGCTGGATCTGGATGAGAGTGGAGGAGGAGGGGCGGGACAGGGGTGGAGGAGGGGAACGCGGCGGCGGCCCGCGTCGGCATGGAGGAGGACGGGAAGGGGCGGCCGGGCGGGTAGGGGTGGAGGAGGGGCACGAGAGGAGGCGGCGGGACGGGGTGGAGGAGGAGGAGGGGCACGGGAGGAGGTGGCGGGACGGGGTGGAGGAAGGGAAGGCGGCGGCGGCCCGCGCTGGCGTGGAGGAGGACGGGAGGGGACGGGCGGGCGGGTGGGGAAGGAGGAGGAGTGCGGGAGGAGGCGGCTGGGTAGGGGGCGATGGCGGCCTGGAAGCAAAGGATTCGGGAGTCGAGCGGGACGGGGGATCCAAGTAATGGCAGAAAGTAGGTAATTTTTTCAAAGTGACATGGGTAGTTTCGTCATTTCAATGGGCAGCGCATGGGAGAAGCTCGGGAAGCACCAAAAATGCAGCTTCCTCCCACCAACAGGAAAATTGAGGTGCTTAAAATTTAAGCACAAGCCCAAATAACCCTTCTAGACAGCTTATGGCTTCCTGGGGCCAAAAGCACCCCCATAAGCTGTGTAGAAGGGGGTCTATATCTGCCATTAGAACTCGTCAGAGGGCCAAATCCCTTTTTTTCCTTAACATTCCCATGGGCGAATCAACGGGCCCCACTGCCATCCGCCGCCTCCATCAGCTGCATCCCCCTCCCCTTGCACCTTCCCCATCCCCGCCGTATCCCTATTATTCCCGCTCCAGGCCCTACAACCATAAACCCCACCATCATAACTCGTCGGCAAAAACCTAGCCCATCCAAAACTCTTGAGCCCCACCGGCTCCGATGACCTCGTCCTCATCACCTCGTTCCCTCACTAACCTAGATTTCTGGAGGAGAAGGAGGAGATCGAGGAGGAAAAGTTGGTCGACGTGGTGGAGTGGCTATGGGGGATGGGGATGGGGAGGTACGATGTGGCGCTCGAGGTGCATGAGGTGGACGGCAAGGTGCTACCCTGCCTCACCATGGAGGACCTCCGCGACATAGGCATCAGAGCCGTCGAGGCGCGTCACAAGCTCTGCCTCCGCCTCCGCCGCCAAGGAGGTGAAAATGTTCTGCCTTCTTGTGGCGTGGTAGTTTAGTTTGACCGTAATTTCCTAGGAAACATAGGATGTGCACGGGTGTTACGGTGTCATGGAGCTTTGGAGGTGTAAAAAAATGTAGAAATTAGAAGGTTTGATCTTTACTTCACTTAATAAGTCAAATAGAATTCCAAACACCCTGTAGGGAGTTAACACACATCAGTTGCGATGAGGGTCGCAATCTTGAAGAGGAGCTCAACGCCCCTGTCCACACCCTAACCTAGTCGGCCATAGCACAACTCGTGGGTCACCCGAAGGCCCGACACAGACATCCACACCCTGCCTAACCGGCAATCACATCTCAGCTAGTAGGTCACTCAACTTTATGATCACAATCCTCACACAGGAGATTAATGCTAACTCTCTACCGTCGCTCCATACACTTCAAACATACACGCATTATGTATGGAGAGACCTGGTGAACATCTTGTAATATCATTGCATAAACTCTAAAAAGAGATTTAAACAGATTATAGTTCACATCCCTTATGTTTTGGGCAGTTACAAACATTACATGCAAGGACCCGAAGGTCTCAAGTAGTAAACAACTTAAATAGCGGAAATGCAAAGGCTCAACCCTAGATACAAGGTAGTATCACTTAAACCCAACATAGCCCACAAAAAACCACAAGATTGATAAAGCTGACAGAGATAACCATTTAAGCATCATCTTGAAAATACTCACCAAGAAAGGGTTCACCTGTTCCTATGCATGCAATAACAACTACCAATGAGTACAAAAGTACTCGCAAGTTTTAATGGTGCTTCGACATATAAAGTAATATGGCATCAACATGAGTATGAACAATCTACCATAACATGCTAGTAACGACTAAGTATCATAACAAGCATTTCATCAACCTATCAATAACGATTCACAAGAATTTATAGCCCAAGCAACATTTAACATTATATTTATCCATGAGAAACATCAACTAATAATTTGAACCAAGTTCAATTTGGAATTTTTCATCAATTCAACAAACAAAGAGCTACTAGCCGTGCGACAGCCCTACCGAGTGTCTCAAGGTTTCTCACATGGGGGTTGCAAAGCCCTATATGAGTGAGGTCCACCTGCCCGCACCCTTAGTCTTCTCACGACTAGCCCTCAATGGCTACTAGGTAGAGCCCTCTTAGGTCGCTGATGTGACATTCGAATTTATCCCAACGTAAGGTTCGGGTAGCCCACAACAAGGTCACAGCCTGCCCAACTAGCCGCATTACCTCGTCCCTCTCTTAATTAGGTTTCAAGTTGATTAGAGCATTAATTCAATGCCCAATATGCCAAAGTACCATCCAAACATAGCATAGCATATGACGACACAAAATAGCAAGTCACCATAATATGATGGAACAAGAATAAAATAAACAACACGGCATTGTCACAAGCTCAGCTTGTCTAGGTTAGAGTATTCCTCTAGCTCTTGCTGGAGATTAGGGTAACAAGGCTCCACTCCCTCGTCACGGGTTTCTTTTAAGCTACAAAAATGACGATGAAAGGAAAAGAAAACGAAGGGCTAAATAAGAATTCATGATGGAGTGATATGAAGGATGCATGAGATGCACTTCAGTGGATGAAAGTTTAAATTTGAAGACATTTGCAACTGGTTTCATGACATTTGAATATACAAATTAAAAGATATGAATTTCTAAAAAAAAGCTAATTTAAGCATTTGTGGATCAATTATTTTGATTTAAGGCATTTCTGTATAGTAACATGACAAGGGATTATTTTTAATTGATAGAACATGTCTTGCTAGTCATTCTCACAAAATTTCAAAATTTTTGGTTCAAGGGTGAATTTATGATGATTCATGTAAGGTTTAAATAATTTTCAATAATACAAATCTCTCCAACAATAGAACATGAGTGAAATTATTTTTGATGGACAGTAGTTGTTTGCCCTGATCATAGATATATAAAATTTACAATTTTCTTAGCAAGTATGAATTTTTTGTGAATTTCGCAAGATTCAGCTTTTTAAAATATTTTTCTGTCTTTTTCTCAGTAAAGAAATAAACTACATCCCTTTTCTACTTAGCCTTAGCTAACCCGAGACAATGACAAGTGGGGGCCCTAGGCAGGGTCTTCATTCATTTTTATTTTTCATAGAGGTGTGGGACCCAGATGTCGTGGGCTTGGACGGTTGGCCGATCAGACCAGAACCCGGACTAGTCAGACCATCGGTTGGGGTCCAACCAGTCGGTCAGATTGGCTAACCTGACCACCGAGCACGCCGACGAGCTCGCCGGTGGTGCATGTGGGCGGAGGTGCTCAGGATCTACCCTAGAAGGCTAGAGAAGAGGTTTGGGAGAGGGGAAATCTCACCTAGGGTTGCTGGAGTGAGGTAAGGTTAGGGGAGTTCGGTGGCGAGGCTGAGCGGAGGGGGATTGGTAGCGGGGTTGCCAGAGCTAGGGAGGAAGGATGGTGCACAGCGCGGCGACAAAGGAGGTGAGACTGGCGGTGCTCCAGAAGCTTCCCAGGGCACTGGTGAACTCGCCGGCGTCCTTGGGTAGGTGGTTGGGGCTTCGGAGTGGCCTCCCGACAGCGGCGAGGGCGGCAGTGTTGAGCTGTTCACTGGCGGGGCAATGCCATATGCGGAGAAGGGAGGAGAGGGAGAGGAGAAAGGGGAAGGGAAGCTTGGTAAAGGAAGAGGGGGAGTGGAGCTCACAGAAATCGAGGAGGAAGAGCTCACCGGGGGAGGAGGCATGGATGGCGGAGGAGCTCGGATGAGCTAGGGTAAGGGCGGTGTTTTTCTCGAAGAGGAAAGAGACGAGGGGAGCAAAAGAGGAAAAAAGAGAGGCGCGACGGCATTTATGTTGGAGGTGGCCGATCGGGACGGGGCGCTGGTGCAGTTGGGGACGCGGTGTCCCCGTCGCCGGCCACGACGTGGAGGATGGGGCCTGCTAGTGAGCACTGCTGGCAGGCGGAACTAGGGAGGCGGATTGTGCGGAGGCACTTACACATAGGGGAGACGGGAATGGGAGGCAGGATTAGGCGGTTAGCCAGGTGGGATTGCGCGGTCGCTTTGGGTCGAGGCCTTAGGGTGCGTTTGGTTGCCCGGCTGAAATTGGATGGGATATGGCCGTCCAGGATATTAGGGATGAAACTATCCATGTAAGTGTTTGGTTCGATGGATGGGATGAGCCAATTTTTTTGTTTGGTTGGATGGATGAGCAGGGACATGACGGATCAATGTTTAGTTTGGTTGGATGGATGAGCAAGGATTGGATGAATTAAAAATTTGTGGAGTACAAGACATGTCCATTTTTCTATTAACTAACCACAAATTAGCAATATTAATCTCTTGTCATCATGGATTGATTTCCTGTATACCCAAAGCAAACACTCGACAAGTAGCACAAAAGTATTCCCAGCTAAATATTGTCTAAAGTCCTGTAAATTTCAAGAATATAAACATTCCAACGCCACTTGAGCCAAACTAGTACAAAACAGCGATGTCTTCTCATAGTATATATGATGTATATTAGATACATATATTACCTGTGTATTTTCCGCATTGTATAGGGAGATTTACTGCATACATGCCATAACTGTGTGTATATGTATTTAGCTCGCGAAGAATACAAGCGCTATTCATAACATTGTATAAGTACGTATCTTATATTTATCCATAAGGCACATCAGCCAAAAGGAGGCCACATCAGCAGAAAACCATGCAAACGTAACTTGAATGAAAGCAGGGGATTAATTATGGATTACAATACGTGTTCATGAAAATACAAGCATAAAAAAGAAAGATAGCTTCATTGCAAAGTAAGATAAATAAAAGAAAGATAGCTTCATACAGCCTAATAATAGAAAATGCGAAAACATTCGAAAAGTTCTTGTTCCACATGCATCAGTACCTTCAATATGATTCCTTGTCAGTGAATATGTCATCAGTACCTTCATGAAATGGTTACTTAAAAACAAATGGTGCATATACTTTAGAAATACAAGCTAAACATACAGAACTAGGAAAAAGTAATTTCTGTGGCATTGCTGCATAGGCAACAATGTTGAGATATACAGAGCCAAAATATTACTGCGCGGTTAGCTATTGCCATAGTGTATACTGGCTATACCTTCGCACTTTATATAGATTTATGAGGTGGTTCCCAGATTAAAAATTTCTTACAAACCTTCAATAGTTGGGCCGCGTTAGTTAAACAATTAGTTAAACAATTCTGAAGAAAATTGCATCATGATTTTTCATGACAAGTATGCAAAACCTGCTGTATATCTGGCCATACCTTTGCACTTAATTGGCGCCTATTATCTTGTTTAACCATTTCCCTCAATGCTGTCTCTAGTTCATCAGCTCTGAATAGCAAAAGTTCCAGCAGCCTATGACAAAAATACAATCATAAATATATGGAAACTGAATCGGACATACCTAAAAACATACCTAGGATGAATTGTTTCAGCAACCTGTGACAAAATATAATCACGAATATGTGCAAAATATACCTGAGAACAGCTGATCTTCTCTCCTCTAGCCTGCATTTTTGCCAGAATATAAAAGAATCATGAAAAAACAAGAGAAAGAACAATTATGCCTGGAGTGAAACAATAATAATATTACATCAGTGTCAAGCCCTAACTTTTCAACTACATCGCATCAGCAGTCATGCATGAGTTTAACACGACAATCAAGTTCACTGCTAATAAGTTTCTTTGCTTTGGTCGATGCCAAAAGCACATACAAAACAAACTCAACCACAGTTTTGTGTCCTTGGTTGGAACCAAAAGAAGTCGTACAACAACCATATTACCATCATGGAAAGTGCTTGCTAACATATCTAGTCACCCACACGTACTTATCCGCGACATCTAATGTGGAGAATGCCTTAGCAATGGACGGGTTCTCGACCAAATAAGTAGTCTATTCTTATCTTGTCCCTTTCTTCCATTGGGCCGTATGTAATTTTGTGTCTCTTTCTTTTTCTACTCTCGATACATAATGCAACTAAGGCAACAGCGACATATGCAACAACACTCGTTATGAAGATCATCATTTTTCTCGTCTTGTCCATCTACAATCCAAAAATTTTGTACCAAACATTCTCAATAGAAAGGAGTAACATCCAATTCGAGCGGCACCAACAACATTTCAAATCTGACAAAGTTATGACGGAGAAATAAATTCATGCTAGGGTTTATACCATTTTTCATCGGTGGGAATTGATGTCGTGGTCGTGCCTTCTAGTTGCGCCTGCCAACCACCAGCACCGGGGCTTGCCTCGCAGCCTTCTTCTTCACACCTGTTTATTCAGAAGTTAGTACAAATTCAAAACGTGCTGTGTTCTTACATATTTATCATGGAATTTATGAAGCAAGACAGCAAAGGAAAATAGAAATAGGAGGATCCGATCACCCTACTTATACTATTATTGGTACAGAAATAGGGAATCAATCTAAAGCAAGAGGTCAACTAGACATTTCCTAGGACTGGGAGGGTCACCTCTTGGCTTAGATCCTTTTAGACCACACCAAACAGAGTTAGGATTGAGATCTCACTAACGTTAGCGATTGTTGCACCCAACAGGTGTTATTGCCGACTGTAGCTCATAAGGACTAATTTCCACTTCAAATTTCAATGTTCCCAGTGCTATGAGAATGGTACCACTCATACATAATTGTTTCGTTGACCAACCTGTAGATAGAGAGATGATCAGCAGCTACTTCTTTTCTATGCAAACAACCAGTTTGCAACTTGGTGCCAAATTGAAGAAGGTAATCCCATCATGGCATGTGGTCAAATTAGATAGTCTATATTGAATCACGAAGTAATTTGAATGGGCTGAAGAAACTAAATGGTTGACCTGAGAGCAAAATATGATCAACAGAGAATGCATATTCAAATCCAATTCTATAGCGAAAATGCCAAAAGTATTTCAGCTTTCAAGGCAACCACGCAAACACTCGTCACTGTGGCAACAAAAGCATACATGCAGCTCTCCTTTCCACGAAATTCCCTTTCTTCAAGGCAGCTGGAGAGCATTTTCGGATCAAGGGAAGGCAGTGAAGAGGTACAAAATTGAATCTGAGATTCTACATGACTCCAGAAATCACAAAACCAAACGCAATGCTGATGAAAATATAAGAGATGCAATCTCTCGAGCTATAACATCCAATTAGACTGAGCTCTCGAAAAGATCAAGGCCTCGACTGACATGTGAAGATCTTCAACACAAGAGCACGAATGTCTGCCCAAGACTACTTCCACAGAGTGCTTCCCGCTCATCTTGATGACTCTAGCCTGAATGAATGAACTGAGAGTGATGTTCAAGCAGAAGGAAAAGGAGACAATACCTGGCCGCGTCACTCAGATCAGAGGTGCGCCCGTCAGATCGCAGGTGCGCGACTCGCCGCCGCCCTCAGATCCCAGCCGCCCCTCTCGCCGGCCCTCCCACCCGCCCGCGTCGCAGCGCCCCTCAGATCCCAGCCGGCCCTCCCGCCGCCAGCCTCACCACCAAGCGGTGCGGGTCTCGCCGCGGCCCTTCTCTCCTAGCGGCGCACGTCGCCGCGCCCAGCACCTCCCCGCCGCGCGCGTCGCCCCGGCCCTCAGCTACCTGCCGCTAGCGATGTCGTCTCCATTCCGCGCGTGCAGGCCGTGAGAGGAGCGGCGGGTGGGAGAGAAGAAAATCTGTGGGGGAGCGCCGCCGTCACGGGAGAGAGAGACGAGGGAGATCGGGGGGTAGGGTTTCGAGCAGGGAGCGCTGCTGAGACGCGGCACGGGACGAGGCTGTCCGGCAATTTTTTCGGGTTCGGCTCATCCAGCATCAACTGAGAATATTCTCTATAGGTGGATCAGGTGATCCAAACCCGCCGGGTAACCAAACGCCTGGATGCGGGGATATCCAGGGATGGCCATCTCCAATCCGGGTAAATCCAGGCAACCAAACATATCCTTAAAGAGCAAAGTGGGCCTGCTCAGTCCTAGATTTTTTTTCTTTTATTTACTTTTCTCCTCTTTTCCTCTAAAGACGAGATTATTTCCTAATCGGATGGAAGCTCAAACATTTTTATAAAATTTTCTAAAAATTCACACAAGCGCTACAAAATACACTTGAGCTACTGTGAAAATTTGAAATCAAACAAGAATAGTGAAAGGGCATCTAGTGCCCCCTAGTGGGTTTTGATGCTTAATGACAAACGATTAAGAGACTAATGGTTTACTGAGTGTATACAGATGCATAGTCCCAAAGGTAATTGGTTTAATCAGTGGATGTCGACTGTTAAAAAGATTAATAATGAAGGAAGGCTTGGACCTGGAAGATTAGTGGTGATTTTCTAGTGTTTAACATGCTCAATAGATCATTTGAGTTTATAGGACAAGCCGCACTATTAAGAGGGGTAAGACATCTAAGCTATTGGAAGAATCTTCATGTGTGCTCAGTCAAATTCTCAGAAGACTTCGTTGAAAATCTCTTTTGAGACACAGACAGTGATTCTCGGTGATATCGGTTTGAGAACCGGATATACCGAGATTGGCCTCTGTTGCGAGGTTTGATGACTTAGTCGTCTCAAGCCTTGAAGAGCTTCAATTACGGTATGACCGGTTTCAATCCCGGTGCTACTGAGAATGGTCTCTGTGTCGGAGAGTTAGGGAACCTAGCCGCTTAGGGTTTGTCCTAGTTTCATGTTTCGGAAACCGGTTCTTCCGTTCTTGAAACCGGTGCTTCCGGGATATGCTTCTGATTGTCTTAGGCTTAGTCCCATTTGTTTTGTCTTCGGTTCTATCGGCTTCATTTCTAGTTGTGCTGAGAATCCTTTCTGGATTTAGGTCTTTTTGTGAGTGCTGTGTTACCAAGTAGCTTTCCGGTTTGACCGTGTTTTCTCTTGTGAGAGAAGAACGTGTCATTACTTCAAATCTCGGTTTAACCCTTTTTCAAAGTCGGCACTACTGGGAATCGCTTCTGGAAGTGACTCTGCGAAGTAGAATCTTCAATCCCGGTGTGACAGTGCTCCTTTCAGAACTACCGACTTTGAGTTGAAGACTTTCCTGTGCATCTGAGTTCCTTAGAATATGACCGTTGTTTTGAAACTCAGTGCTTCCGGGTTCGTGTTCCGGTTATTCTGAGGAAGAATCTTTTCCTCCAACGATTCTTTTCTGAGCTGAGTCTATTTATAGCTCCCGACCCCTGCGGGCTCAGCAGGACACTCTGCGCAAAATATTCTCTCTCCTGTACTGTGTGTTCCCCTTTCCTCTTGCTCTTTGAGATCTACTTTGAGAGAGGAAGGATTTGAGAGATTAGAGACTTGATTGAGCATTCAAGCAAGAGCTTCTTCAAGCCTAGTAATCTTGACTTATTGCTCTTGGAGATTTGGCATCTCCTAGCCGACTAGGTGTCGTTGAGAGCTCCAATCTGTGGATTCGCCTCAAACAAGTTTGTGAAGGTTCGGGGATCGCTCAAGATCCACCATGAGTGATTGAACAAGTTCTAAGTGAACTTAACTCAAGGAGAAGAAGGTGAAGTCCGTGTGACTTCGGAGCTAAGTGCTCAAGCCTCTCCAAACGAAGACGTAGAGTTGTTGCCAACAACTTGAACTTCGGGTTAATCTTGAGTCTCCTCTCTAGCTCTTTACTTAAGTGTTTATTCTTCATTTGATCTAGATCTGGTTTGGTATTTGTTGCTTGACCTTTAATTGCTTCACTCTCACATGCTAAACAACAAATTTGGTTAAAATTTGATAATCTCCTATTCACCCCCCTTTAGTCGATAGACCTCGATCTTTCAATTGGTATTAGAGTAAGGTCTCCCTTTTTGCAACTGATTTGGTTTAACCACCAAGGGAGAAAGGTATGTCGACTTCCGGGAACTATAGAAGTTCTTCATATAGACCTATCTTCGATGGCACTAACTATGCAGGTTGGAAGCACAAGATGAGGATGCATCTTGAGCCATTGACTTCGAGATCTGGAGAGTGATTAAACAAGGAGTCGTTGTCCTAAATGAAGCTAAGCTGACTGAAATCGACAAGAAGAACAAGCAACTAAATGCTCAAGCTTGTGATATTCTCTTCGGCGCTCTCAATGATGATGAGTTTGGAAGAATTAGCACGCTCCGAAACGCTAAGAAGATCTAGGACACACTTGAAGAAGTATACGAAGGAACTGATTCAGTCAAGGACTCCAGAACCAACGTTCTTCGAAGTTAATTCAACCGGTTCAAGGGTTTAGATCAAGAGTCAGTTCGAAGTATCTACTCAACACTTATCACCATCACAAATGAGCTTCAAGGACTTGGTGCCACAATCATCACTAACACTGTCATCGTCAAAAAGCTCCTCATGTCTCTTGATGAGAAGTATGACACGCTATGCACACTCATTCAAGAAAGGGCTGACTTCAAGTCGTTGACTCCGTCTCAAGCTCTTGGAAGACTTAATGCTCATGAGATGATCATTGAAGAAAAGAAAGAATTGCACTTCACAAGAGCAGGCCCTCGAAGAAGCATTGCGTTGAAGGCCAAGAAAACAGATTCCTCATCTGATGAAGAACAAGAAGAATCCAGTGATGAAGCTAATGACAGGGACTCTCTTGGGAAGGACATGGCCCTATTGGTCAGAAGATGCAACAAGTTTCAAAATGGTAGCAGATTTAAGAATTATGAATTGAGGAGAAAGGGAAGCTCTTCCTCAAGAGACCCCAAGAAGAGAAATTGCTATAAGTGTGGGGAGCCTGACCACTTCATCGCCAATTGCCCGCTCCTCAAGAAAGAGAAAAGAAGAGAAGAGAAAAAGGTCACAAAAGAGACAAGGATGACAAGAAGGAGCATCACTCCAAGCCCAACCATTACAAGAAGAACAAGTACAAGGCTAAAGCGTATCTCAGCAAGGAGTGGGATTCAAACACTTACGATTCTTCAAGCTCCGAATCTTCTTTCTCAGACTCCGAAACTGGAATGGCGGGACTCGATTGTGCTGCACCGACAAAGGCAAGGTCAATCTTTGATATGCCAAGCGACAACGAGTCTCCCACGTGCCTTATGGCTAAGGGGTCCAAGGTAACTTCAAAGTCTCCTACCTATGATGATAGTGATGATGACCTTATGAGTGATGAGCTAGAAAACCTAAAGCCTAGTTATAGAAAACTAGCTAAAACTCTTAAGGAGTAAGAAATTATTCTTGAGAATTAAGAAAGTTTACTTGTCGATGAGATGGAGAAAAATAAGGAATTGACTCGTGAGTTGAATAAACTCATGTCAAAACACCTTGATCTCACTAAGGCTCATGAATCACTAGTTGAGGATCATGAAAAGCTTGGTCTTGAGTTTCTCAAGAAGAAGCAAGACCTTGAGTATCTAAAAATGGTTCATGATTAACTTAGGTTTGAAAATGATTCTCTTATCGCCAAGCAAACTAGTGAGAATCAAGAAGGTTTCAATCCTCCTTGCTTAAAATGTATTGCATCATCATCCAATGCCACGCCACCATCTACATCATCTAGCAATGTGCATTCAGATTCTTCATCTTCAAATGCTATTGTGGTCTCTTGTTCTCCTAACACTCCATTTATGGAGATCATAGCCATTATGAATGAGAATGCTAGGATGAAGACCCTCCTCAAAGTTGGTTTCTTCAAGTGCTACAAAGGAAGTGACTCTCTAAGAGAGCTCCTTAGCAAGCAATCGATGAACTCAAAGAAAGAAGGGTTAGGCTTCATCCCAAGCTACAACTCCGATAGAACCACGTGGAGACCCGAACAATATCCCAAGACCAAGTGGGTCCTTGGAAGAGGGAAGAATATCAAACTCACTCACTATAATGGTTATGCTCATAAAGATTATGCATCCATGCATGCTAACTTTGATGCCAACTATAGATTAGCTAAGACCCAAAATGGTAAAGTGTATGCCAAGTATGTTAGATACAAGGGTAGAGATGTAGTCCCTTGCAAAACCATTTGGGTACGCAAAGACCACATCACTAGCCTTAGACCCAATGTATTTAATACGTCTAACAGTGCCCCAACCACTAACAACTATGGACCAAGAAGATATGGGTACCTAAAAGAAACTAAATTGTTTTATAGGGCTATGTCTCCGGAGGACGAGAATGGGTGCTTGATAGTAGATGCACCGATCATATGACCAGAGACGAAAGCATGTTCGATGAATTCACGCCAAATGTTTTACCCACTCGAAGCATTACATTTGGAGACAATGGTAAAGGAAAGGTAATGGGGTTAGGTAAAGTTGCTATATCCAAGGACAAATCAATCGCTAATGTTATGCTTGTTAAGTCCCTTGGATTCAACCTAATGTCCATTACTCAATTAACCGATCTTGATCTTGATGTATTATTTACTAAAATTGATTGCCAAGTGTTCAAGAGTAATGATCAATCTTTGGTCTTCAAAGGGGTAAGAAAAGACAGTCTGTATCTTGTTGACTTTTCTAAAGGTCCTCAAGTCACCACATGCTTGATGGCAAAATCTTCGAAAGGATGGCTATGGCATCAAAGACTTGGACATGTAGGAATGAGGAACCTAGACAAGTTGGTCACAGGTAAGCATATCCTTGGAATTACTAACGTATCATTCGAAAAGGATCGCCTTTGTAGCTCATGCTAAGCCGGAAAGCAAGTAAAGTCAAAGCATCCCACCAAGACCGTCATGACAGCAACAAGCCCCCTCGAGCTACTTCATATGGACTAGTTTGGTCCAAACACTTACAAGAGCTTCGGAGGTAGCGCTTTCGGTCTTGTCATTGTTGATGACTTTACTAGATTCACTTGGGTATATTTTCTTGAGGATAAAGCTAGAACCCAAGAATGCTTCAAGAGATTTGCAAGAAAATCTCAAAACGAATTCGAACTAAGAATCAAGAAGGTGCAAAGCGACAATGGGACGGAGTTCAAAAACACCAACGTCGATGATTTTCTTGATGAAGAAGGCATCGACCATGAGCTCTCCGCCGCCTACACACCTCAACAAAACGGTGTTGTTGAAAGGAAGAATAGAACCCTAATCGAGATGCCGCATACAATGCTTGATGAATACAACACGCCAAGTCGATTTTGGGTGGATGCTATCAACACTGCATGCCACGCCGTCAACTGTCTATATCTTCACAAGTTCATGAAGAAGACGTCATATGAGCTCCTAACCGGTAACAAACCAAACGTTGCATACTTTCATGTATTTGAATCTAAATGATACATTCTAGATAAGCACCGCACATCTAAGTTTGCTCCAAAATCACATGAGGGTTTCTTTCTCGGTTATGGCTCGAGTTTGCACACTTACCGTGTCTTCAACAACTTCACACAAAAAGTTAAAGAAACGGTGGATGTGCAATTCGATGAAACTAATGGCTCCCAAGTTGAGCAATTGCCAAGTGTTATAGATGAACTTGTCCCCAATGAAGCATTGAAGAACATGGCTATTGGGGAAATGAAGCCTGTTGAAGTCAAGGAAAGCGCTTCATCTCTAGAGGACACACCATCCTCCTCAAGTCAAGAACCTCAAGCGGAAAGTGATGACATTGAAGCAAATACTGAAGATGAAGCTCAAACAAGACTTCAAACTCAAAAGTGGTCCACTTCACCAAAGACTTGCAAAACAAATTCAAGATAGTCATCCCGTCGATAAGATCATAAGTGACATATCCAAAGGTCCACAAACTCGCTCGTGTGCTAAACTTTCAAATTTTTGTGAGCAATACTCGTTTGTTTCCTCTTTGGAACCATCTAGGATCGACGAAGCTATAGATGATGAAGATTGGGTGATTGTGATGCAAGAAGAGTTGAACAACTTCAAACGCAACAAGTTGTGGATATTGGTTGATAGACCGAACCCCAAAGAGCACAACGTCATAGGAACAAAATGGGTGTATCAGAACAAGCAAGATGAAGACGGCTAAGTGGTGCGCAGTTTGGATTACAGTGAGACATATGCACCCGTAGCAAGGCTAGAAGCCATTCGAATCTTGCTAGCATATGCAAATCATCATAATATCTTACTATATCAAATGGATGTTAAAAGTGATTTTCTAAATGGTGAAATTGAAGAACTAGTATATGTTGAACAACCACTCGGTTTTGATGACCCAAAATTTCTAAACAGCGTATATAAACTTCATAAGGCACTATACGGACTCAAACAAGCTCCTAGAGCATGGTATGAGTGTCTTAAGAAGTTTCTAATTGCTAAAGGCTTCAAAACCGGCAAAATCGATTGTACTCTTTTTACCAAAGTTATAGATGGTGAACTCTTTATGTGTCAAATATATGTGGACGATATTATTTTTGGATCAACTAACCACAATTTCAGCAAAGAGTTTGGAAGAATGGTGGCCGAAAAATTTGAGATGTCCATGATGGGAGAGTTGAAGTTCTTTCTAGGTCTTCAAGTAAAGCAACTCAGAAATGGAATCTTCATCTCTCAAGAGAAGTACATGAGGGACATGCTCAAGAAGTTTGACATGGAAAAAGAAAAAGGGATATATACTCCAATGCAAATGAACGGCCACCTCGACCTAAATGAAGACGGTAAATCCGTTGATCAAAAGGTATACCGTTCTATGATTGGTTCATTGCTTTATCTTTGTGCATCTAGGCCCGATATTATGTTAAGTATTTGCATGTGTGCACGGTTTCAAGCAGCTCCTAAGGAGTGCCACCTCATGGCTGTAAAGAGAATTCTTCGATATCTTGTCTTTACTCCCAACTTAGGGCTGTGGTATCCTAAAGGGGCTAGTTTCAGTCTTGTTGGATATTCAGACTCAGATTATGCAGCAAATAAGGTTGATAGGAAGTCCACCTCCAGAACATGCCAATTTCTTGGTAGATCATTAGTTAGTTGATCTTCCAAAAAGCAAAACTTTGTTTCCCTATCCACCACCGAAGCCGAATACATATCTACAGGTTTTTGTTGCGCTCAATTGTTGTGGATGAGGCAAACTTTGAAGGATTATGGGATTGTGATAAAAGAAGTGCCTCTCTTGTGTGATAACGAAAGCGCAATCACATAGACATCCGTCATCACTTCATTAGGGATCATGTTGCAAAGGGTAATATTGTGATTAGCCACATGAGGACGGATAAACAATTAGCGGACATCTTTACAAAACCCTTAGACAAGCGTAGGTTTTGCGAGTTGCGGAGTGAGCTAAATATCTTAGATTCTCGAAACGTGACTTGAAACCATGCTTACATGTTCATATTACAAATTGATGTTGATGCTTCAGATGTGAACACATTAAAGGGTAAGTATAGTTCTCTCAATGAACATATACGTCCAAGTATGTGGGAACAGAAACACTTGTGCATCTTGATGAATATGATTCATAGAACCCTCTTCACTAAATTGATATGTGGTTCTAAATCAACACATTCATATATAGTGGCTTCAAGCCACCACATTTGATTTGGATCTTATCTCTCTTTGCCTTTAGTCCTGATTATCATCCAACTTATAGCTTATTCTTTTAGCTGTTATTTCTCTAAGTGGATGAAAATGGACCCTAACCTCAGATCCATCTAAGATTATCTAATTCTTCATGCTTATCTTCACAAGTGTACTATTGAAACCATTCTCGGCATCACCGATTTTCTTCTAGTGCTCCCTAGATGAAACTTTTGAGTCAGTTTCTTTTTCAACGATTCTTCGGCCACTCCGGTTTTAATCCCGGCATATCCGACAATCATCCCTGTTGTGACTCTGCTATCTGTGAAGATTTTGAGTCGTCCTCCAGTACTCAATTCCGGTGCTACCGAGTTTTTCTTTGGCATCACCGAGTTTGAGGACTCTCAACGGCAGATCTGTGTTCGACTCCAACTCGAACCACATCTCCGGTGTTTCCGGGAACCCTTGCCTATAAATAGATCGAGTTCCCCTCTGTGTTGCTTTATCTTCCACAAATCTAAAGTCTCAGCGCCGCCGCTGCTCTCTGTCCAACTCGCCGGAATCACTAGAGGCGCATTGTCTCGCCGTCACCGTCGTAAGGACCTCCCACCACCGCCGGACCTCTTCATGTCCGCCGTCATCGTAGCAGCGCTGCCGTCACCGAGTTAGGGCACGGCTGTGGAATCCGTGACTTTTCCCTCAAATCTTCGGTCGTGCGCATTCAATCCCAGGGTACATTGTCTATCGTTCGATCTTTATCTGTCTGTCAAATCGAAGAAATTTCATAGATTTTAGGCACCTTATTTGGATTCCATTCACTCTGCGCCTATCGAATTAAGTGGTTCATGCTTCAAAGAATCTCGGCATTGCCGGCTTCAAACCGGTAGTTCCGTATTTGTGCTCTACCACGCTGAAGCACAAGCCTGGCACTTTTGGAAGTGAAACTGGTCCTTCCGACTTTGAAGAAATGACTAATTCCTCAACTAAAAACTTTTTCTTCAAAAATTGTGTCTATTGAGTACATTTGTGAGCGTATCTTTTCTCTTCGTATCCCATATGCTTCACAGGGCAACCATGAGTGGAAGTCAAGATGACTCGAATGCTGAGCAAAGCTTTGATGTGCAAATCAGTGATAGTGATCCTGACAGAGCCTCAAGCAGTTCAAAAGGAGTTTCATCTCCAAATCCCAGAATGTCAAAGACTTCTGCTAGCACAGCCACATCTTCAAGCAAAAGAAAATTACAGAATATGGCTTTTGAAGTTCCTAAAGAACTAAATCTTGGTACTCCTCCACATGAATCTACAATGAAGAGAAAACACAGACATTAAAGAATAAGAAGATATTAGGAAAAGCAAGACAAGGCAGGACAGTATGTGACTGAGTATTGGCACAAGTTCTTTGAGGAAAAGGCTGCCAAGAGAGCACCTGCCAGATCTAAGAAGCCAACGGCTTCAATTCTTGAAGAAGCAAGGAAGAGGAAGAAGGCAGCTCAAGCTGTCTCATTAATTCCTCAGGAGGTAGAGACTGCTCGCCCTTAAAAGATGAAGAAAACTGTTGCTAAAGTGAAGAAAACATCAGTTGCGAAGACAACTGCCCCTCCGGTGACCTCTTCATCTATGGACATTGATGATGACATCCCTCTAGGAGTCAAAGCTACTGTGATTGCTCAAAAGGCACAAGCTGAATGGGAGGCAGCTGAAGCTCAAAGGATTGGTAGAGAGCTAGATGCCAGGGAGAGAGCTGCCAAGAAAGGTCCCGTTAGCTCGTTGGCCACCATCACTCCTGAAGAAATGGCCAGAAAAGAAGCTCTAGTTCGTGAGAGACTGGAGATTGAGGCAGATGCCAGGAAAAGTAAGGCTAGGCTTGAAGCCTTTTAGGAAGAGAAGGCAAAGAAAGAAGCTGAGTTGAAGCAACTCAAAGCAGCGAAATCCAAGAGCAAGGAAAGCTTTGCAAGATACAAAGCTCTTGAAGCAGAAAAGGTTGCTGATGAAGAAAAAGGCCAAGCTTTGGCCAAAGCAACATTGGTTGCCAGCATCAAGAAGAAGAAAGCTGACAAAAGGCTGCTGCTTTAAGAAAAGAGTTGGCTGCAGAAGTTCCAAAGGCTCCTAAGCCTAAAGGAATTGTGATCAAGGATCCTCCACCTCCACCAGCTAGCTCTCCAGTGAAACCATCTTCACCTCCTAGAGCTGCTAGCCCAGTGAGGCCCTCATCACCTCCCGTAAGCCTTGTGAGGACTCCTCTTCCAGATAGCCCTACTGCTCAAGTTGAAGAACCAGCAGCACAAGTTGAAGCATAGGTTGAAGAACCAGCAGTTCAGCCTAAAGAAAGCTACAAGGCTCCTGATGCTTTAGCAGAGGATATGCCCATTGAAGACCCAGCTGAAGCAACTATTGAAGAACAAACTGCTGCTGATGCTCCTGAAGCTTAGGACCCTGCTCCTCGCTATGAGCAAAGAAACAGGAAGTAAGTTGTGTCTTCTCCAAAGCCAACTGCTCCTGTTGAAAAGAAGAAGAAAATTGTTGAGAAACAAAAGGCTGTAGAGAAAAAAGCAAGATAAGTTGCCTCCAAGACCTCTCCAGAGAACAAGGATAGCCCTGAATAAGGTCAGGACACATCTTGCTGAGGAAGACTTAGAGATAAGGGATCAACAAAATATTGAAGACAATGCCACTTTAGTAGTGCTTGCTCCCACTCCCATGATCCCCAAGCAAGGCAAGAAGCCTCAACCAGTTGTTGAATACAACAAAATGACAAATGAAGAACTGAGAGAAATCAGATGGGATCTTAATCCCTATGAGTATGCCAGAGATGCTTCAGATCCAAGATTTTGGGCTAGAACTCAACAAGATTTCTATCAGACAGTGCTCTTCAAGAAAAACAGAATCTTCAAACATCAATACGTTGATCTAGCATATCTTGAGAAGCATAGATGTTTTGCTCCAGTCCTAGAAACATTAAGGCAAGTGGGACTTGCAGATTTTATCAGTTTCAAACAAGACTGGAATGAAGAACTAACTCTTCAATTCTATGCAACCATCTACATCTCTGGAAACAAAAATGACTCCAACTCTTGGAAGTTGGAATGGATGTCTGGCCACTCCAAGTATGAAGCAAGCTTTGAAGAATTTATCATCAGAATTGGACTTGGAATGGATGCCACTTCTGAGGCTGTTAAAATACATGACGAAGATGTTCTGCCAAAGGAAGGCTTGAAGCCTTTGTATCCTGAAGACAAGGACTATGTGCTCAACAAGACTGCCAACTTCACTTATGCTACCAAGATGTCTTCAAGATATTGAGGAAGACCTTTGCTTCGAAGAAAGGCAATCAGGATGAAATTCGTCATCGAGCAAGGAACCTTCTCCTCAAGGCCATGACTTATGTCCCCTTCCATCTAGCAGACTTCTTTGGCAACTTTATGTAAGAAGCTACAACAGATCATGTGAAGCAACTACCTTATGCGCCCTACTTGATGAAGTTTATCTTGGACAAAACTGACATTGATTTCCACTGTGATACTCTTCACACCAAGTTCACTCCTTCTGTCTATGAAGACTTGGTGAAGAAGGCACCTCAGGTCCAAGGTAAAGGCAAAAATGTTGCTACATCAACTCCTCCATGTCAATCATCTGCACCTCACCGTCAGGCCGGTGAAGAAAGAGAACCGTTGGCTAGTGATGATCCACACTTCTATCAATCTGAGAGCCAACACCAATCACCTAGTATGCAAAAACCTAAAGAATCTTCCAAGCTTGATCAACTTCTTCAGGAGATGCATCACATGAGGAAAGAACAGAGACTGATGAGGCATGATCTCAACGCTATATTCAACATGGCTCTAGTGTCACAAACAGCTGACAGGGACGCTCAGAAGAGATCTTGGGTGCTCCTAAAGAAACACTATACTGAAGCTGAACTGAATGCACAGGGTATCAAAGAAACCTACTCCTGGTGTGATCAGCCACTTTCTTCACTACACTACCGAGTCACCCCAACTGCTTCTGCTTCAACTGTTCAGCCAGATCCTCAACGCTCACCTCACGCTGAAGACTCTGCTACATCGCCTCCTCAAGCTCAAGCTCCTACAGCCTCAATTCCTCAAGCTTCGCCCCGTGCCTCCGCCTCTGGTGGTCCTTCCGGCGCCTAGACCATGTCTCTTCACCCTTTTTGGTTTCCTTGATGCCAAAGGGGAAGAGAATCAGAGGGAGATCAGAGGAGAGATTAGGAGTAAAGGGGGAGGGATCAAAAGAGATTAGAGGAAGGCTAGTATTAGAAGAGTTACAAACCTTGAACTTTTTATTCGATGATTCTTATATCGGTTTGTAAACTCTATATAGTGATCTTGTGTTGTTTGCTACATTTCCTAGACATGTTACTCTTAGTTTTCATTATATGCATGTCTATATCTCTAAGATCACTTCTTGTGCATTGTGATGTTAATGCTTATTCTTATACAATGCATTCCCATGGGTTCCAAGATGTAGGGGGAGCTCCTCAAATTTCCTCAACATGTGCACTTGCATTAAAAGCTATTTTCAAATAGTGCACATATTTAGGGGGAGCTATCTCTACATCATGGAACTAAAAAACACAAACTTTAATATCCAATTTGAAGTTTTAATCGTGCTATCATCAATCACCAAAAAGGGGAGATTTAAAGTGCATCTAGTGCCCCCTAATGGATTTTGTTGATTAATGACAAACGATTAAAGGACTAATGGTTTACTGAGTGTATATAGGTGCATAGTCCCAAACGTAATTAGTTTAACCAGTGGATGTCGACCGTTAAAAAGATTAATGATGAAGGAAGGCTTGGACTTGGAATATTAGTGGTCATTTTCTAGTGCTTAACATGATCAACATATCATTTGAGTCTATAGGACAAGCCACACTATTAAGAGGGGTAAGATTTCTAAGCTATTGGAAGAATCTTCATGTGTGCTCAGTCAAATTCTCAGAAGACTTCGTTGAAAATCTCTTTTGAGAAACAGACAGTGATTCTCGGTGA
Source organism: Stipa capillata (assembly GCA_019208055.1). Classification (NCBI taxonomy): domain Eukaryota; kingdom Viridiplantae; phylum Streptophyta; class Magnoliopsida; order Poales; family Poaceae; genus Stipa; species Stipa capillata. Next base: position 117,452 of record JAGXJF010001880.1, read on the forward strand.
TACCGGTTTGAGAACCGGATGTACCAAGATTGGCCTCTGTTGTAAGGTTTGATGACTTAGTCGTCTCAAGCCTTGAAGAGCTTCAATTACGGCATGACCGGTTTCAAGCCCGGTGCTGTCGAGAATGGCCTCTATGTCGGAGAGTTAGGAATCCTGCCACTTAGGGTTTGCCCTAGTTTCATGTTTCGGAAACTGGTTCGTCCATTCTTGAAACCGGTTCTTCCGGGATATGCTTCCGATTGTCTTAGGCTTAGTCCCATTTGTTTTGTCTTCGGCTCTACCAGTTTTGTTTCCAGTTGTACGGAGAATCCTTTCTAGATTTAGGTCTTTTTGTGAGTGCTGTGTTACCGAGTTGTTTTCTGAATTGACCGTGTTTCCCCTTGTGAGAGAAGAACGTGTCATTAGTTGAAATCTCGGTTTAACCATTTTTCAAAGTCGACACTTCCGGGAATCGCTTCTGGAAGTGACTCTGTGGAGTAGAATCTTCAATCCCGGTGTGACCGTGCTCCTTTCGGAACTACCAACTTTGAGTTGAAGACTTTCGTTGTGCATCTGAGTTCCTCAAAATATGACCGTTGTTTTGAAACTCGGTGCTTCTGGGTTCGTGTTCCGGTTATTCTGAGGAAGAATCTTTTCCTCCAACGACTCTTTTCTGAGCTGAGCCTATTTATAGCTCCCGACCCCCTGCGGACTCAGCAGGACACTCTGCGCAAAATATTCTCTCTCCTATACTGTGTGTTCCCCTTTCCGCTTGCTCTTTGAGATCTACTTTGAGAGAGGAAGGATTTGAGAGATTAGAGACTTGATTGAACATTCAAGCAAGAGCTCCTTCGAGCCTAGTAATCTTGACTCATTGTTCTTGGAGATTTGGCATCTCCTAGCCGGCTAGGTGTCGTTGAGAGTTCCAATCTGTGGATTCACGTCAAAACAAGTTTGTGAAGGTTCGGGGATCGCCTCAAGATCCACCATGAGTGATTGAGCAAGTTCTAAGTGAACTTAACTCAAGGAGAAGAAGGTGAAGTCTATGTGACTTCGGAGCTAAGTACTCAAGTCTCTCCAAACGAAGACGTAGAGTTGTTGCCAACAACTTGAACTTTGGGTTAAATCTTGAGTCTCCTCTCTAACTCTTTACTTAAGTGTTTATTCTTCATTTGAGCTAGATCTGGTTTGGTATTTGTTGCTTGACCTTTAATTGCTTCACTCTCACATGCTAAACAAAAAATTTGGTTAAAATTTGATAATCTCCTATTCACCCCCCCCCCACTAGTCGATAGACCTCGATCTTTCAAATAGTATTAACTAAATTTCATCGAAATTTAAAATCTTGCCCCAATTTGGGTTTGAACTGTAGCTAGGTGTTCTACGATTCGAAAATTTATGAAATTTCTACTAGAGGTGTATATTATATTATAAAGTCCAGATATAAATTTCATAGCATTTTGTTTAAGGAAACACCACAAAATCATATATCCACAGTTCTGCCATTTTTATGAATTTGGATGAATCTTCAACTAATTTAAATATACCTTGCTGTTTTGAATATGGTTTTTCTTTAGTTTTAATTAAAAAGGACTATAGGTCTACCAGGGGTTAGTTAGGGTTTCTATTAGATAATTTGAGGTTACTTAGAGAAGAAGTTGGAGGACGATATGAGTTAACATGTAGGTATTGCATGATTGAGAAGGGGTGGGATAAGTCCATGCTTATTAACGTACAATATGTTGTTTACAAATTTGGGATGTTACATGGCCACCCACTAGCGCTTTGGGCTGCAGCCCAGCAATTGCGCTCGCTCGCTAGCGCCGGCCATAGAATCACCATCTGAAGGACCAAGCTGCGTACCTATTTGGGACACTTAAGTAACCTAAGTTGGACCATCCGTGACACATTCGATGGCTGAACTGTTTGGTTTTTTTCTTTTCCTCTCCCTTCCCTGTTAGGACATTGACATGTAGGTCCCACCTATCAGGATCTTCTTCAACCTCTGTCCAGACTGCAGATCGTGTCGACAAAGCTGATCTCACTTGTTTCGAGTTTGATCTCCCCTTTCCTCCTTGTTTCTTCGCGCCTAAGTCAAAAAGGACTCTAGGAGGCCCATGCACCCCTTATCCACTTTTTAAATGATGAATCCCTCGTGGCTTCAGTGGTTTAAAACCGAGCCGATCTAGGGCTAGCGCCACCCTACTCGGTACTCCCCCTCTCGGCCGCCTATAGAAAACCCTGAGTGCGTCACAATACCCACCACCCCAAGCTCTTTTGTTGCCCTAAGAAACCTAGCCCTAGCTCGCACCACAGCAGCCACTACCCATCCCATCTTCATCGCCAGCAGCCGCCTCTAATCTTTCACCGCAAGCACTGAGGTGAACTCTAAACCCTAATTCCTTATGTATGTTCTCTCAGTCCCCTCTACCTCTTGGACAAGGTCCCACAGCCTCTTCGCCGCTGGCGGCGCTCTCCACGAAGTCATGCCAACATCAACATCAACATTTCTCGGCCGGCACTATCTAGGATGTGAAGCTAAATTGCACCCACGTCACCACCTTTGCCAAGATGCCAGGAGGTTGCCACCACTTCCCGTTGTTCCACGAAGTCGACAGATCGTTGGTTTGCTCTCTTTTCCATCTCCAATAAGCGTCGTCAACCACATGATGCCATGGTCCGCAATCTCCCAACTCTACGCTGAGTACCAGTAGGTCCCTAGGAGCTATAGGAACCCTAGAGAGGTGTTAGTTTTTAAATCTAGTAGCTAGATTTCAAACTAGATTGAATCTACCAGCATTGGGTTAAATTTGAGTAATTTTGTGTTAATTTGGCGCTCTACCAATATTTTGAAGGTGATTTATTTTTTATGAGATACTAGCATGTGTAGGAACTTATTTGTGCACTTGATAGCCACTGTTCACATGTTCTTAACCATATTTTTATATTTAGCCCTATTTCATAGTTGAGAGCTATTTCTGTTGAGTAATTGTTGTATATCTTTGAATCTTTTTTCTGTACGGTACCTAGTTATTGCTAGGGTTTGCATATGTACTATTGATAATAAAAAATCCATACTAGATTTGATCTAGGGTTTTTAGTTGCATGTATAGCTTGCATTGGATGTATATAGGGTAGCATGGCTTTATTGAATCTTGTTTAGAATAAAATAGTAAATATTTTTATGTTAGTTGATATTTAAGTTTCTTTGATGCCATACTTTGATTGAGGACTAGTATTCATACGTGAAGCTTTATGTGATATATATGTATATAGCATGTGAGGGTTAGCTTATAGCATCTGCTCGTTGTTAAACTAGTATGCTAGGTTATGTAATGTTTGATGAGTTGTGACTAGCATGTTAGGTCTTGCTTATTGTTAAATACTAGTATGTCAGGATGTATTGGTTATGTGGGATCATACTTAGGGTTTAAGCTTGGTGGTTTATGTGGCCGGTAGCTTTCCATGTGTGTGTGTATATATAAGTTAGCTATGCAAGTCGTAGCCTTAAACCCTATCAAGCCTTCTTCTACTTACCTTGATATCTTGCTATCTTCCTCTTTGGATTTCAAGTCGTCGTAACCTTGCTACCCTCTATACTCCTTGTTCATTGTGTTTTGTTCTTATTTTGATTATGAGTATTTATTGTATTTGTGTCTTGCGATCGTTACGATGAGTAGGGAGTGACAAGGTTGGGTCAGGACAAGCTCCGAAAGAAGAAGCAGAAGGCACCGTCAATGAAGGCATGCTCCCTCGTTCTTGATCATGTTGATCATGTATTTCTTAAAATCATTATTATGTTTATGATTTACAAACATGCACTTTTTTATTAAATGTTTTATCAGTCATTTCAAAACTAGACTTTAACCTTGTTACCTAGTTTTGATCTTATAGTAGATGTCTAATTTAGTATAGAGTCAATAATGTTTAGCCATGCAAAGTAGTACTCTTTTGATATTTCTCCTACGAGGAATATTCCATGTTTTAATCTTCGTTACTTTGTGACCTAGTTATGCTCTAATGCCCTTGATGTCCTGCTTGAGTCCTCAACTCCTCCCTTATCTCTCCCTAAAAAACGATGAACTCAAAATACTGCTTTGAAGAATGATGTCTTGGATGCACGAGGTTCCACTAGGTGAAATAGCAACATGCTTTGATATTAGTGGAAAAGAAGGGTGCTTCTTGGTAGTGTGGCAATTTGAAAGGTCAAATGAAGATGCTAACTCATGCTTTGATGCCCTTGGTGTTTATCTAATGTTTTCTTGGATTCTGACAATAAAATTAGGTGGAACGGAGACATTCTTTCATGTTAATGGACATCAAAAGTTTCATTGTAAATACAGTTTTCTATAAAATTTGATTCCACTTGTAAGTGAGAAAGAGTTTGTAGTTCATACATGCATCGTCAATTTTCACCAAAAATTTATTTCTTAGCGATAGTACTGATTATAGGGGGTATTAACAGGTTAGGATTGTTCAACTATTATTTCCAGGTAGAGCATTAAACAACAAATTCGATAGGACACGGGTTATGTTGGATGATTTTTTTTCTTACCTGATGATCTGCTTAGCAAAGTTTGAATGTTGATAATTTAGCAAAGTTTGAATGTTGATAATTCCTTATCTGCTCTACCTCCTTGATACACTTGTTTTTTTTCAATCATCATCCAGTGAATATGGCTTTTGCATTTGCTTTGCAACACAGTTTTGCTTCGGTTGTAAATCAACTCCTTCGGAGCTGACATGAGTTTGTGGGTTTCGGGCCTAGAACACAAGTATAGAGAGAGGGAGGGGGCAAAGAATCTTGGTATCGGCGGGACTTGTCCTATCCGTGGCAAAAGAGGCTCAGACTAGCCGGTAATTTTTTTGAGATTACTCTTCTTATTCCTTGCTTGAACTATAGATTAGATAACAATCCCCTTTTGTGATATAGTACAAAGCACCTATGCCGCAATCTGATTAGGGCTTGCGTCTGAGTTTGAATAAACGTGGTGGTGGTGGTGGAGGAGGTCACCGAGGTGTTGGGTGGATCTCAATGAATAGTTCAGTGGCGGTTGCTCTCTTGCCTCTCCAGATCAAGAGAGGTTGGGTTTCGAAGTTTTGGGAAATTCAATAATTGGCAACTCACTCCAAAGTTTTGGGAATGAGTTTCTTCGCCTACTTGTGTGATGCTCTTTAACACCTATTTGATATTGTTTGTAATTCTTTTGATTTTTTTTCCTCAGTCTTCTTATTCTCTGACTTAGTCTGAGCTGTGGATGACCTTGTAATTGTTACAAGAAGAATATTTTACTAGATGCAACTACAATAGCAAACATAGTTTGCACAACAATTGTAAAATTATTTGTCTCTGGTAGTCACAAATATTTGTGGAGTTGTCTATCATGAAATATTTCTTTCAGCAACTTTTAGATGAGAAGAAAAAAGACTATTGAGATGTGACGAGAGATGCACTCTCCAATGTTCTCTTATATGAAATAGTAAGAATAACGGTGTTCAGGACGTGCCATCCTTGACGGCCATGCTATGCCGTACTGGCCCAACACACTGCTAGCAAGGCCAAACCATGGCCCATGGGCACGCCGTGCCTCTACTGTACCATGTCAGTCCAAGCACGGCCCTGCAACACACTATGGAGAGGAGGGGAGGAGCGAGGAGGAGATTTAGAGGGAGGCCAGTGAGCATGGCAGAGATAGACAAGGCTGAGGATAACCTCGTTGGAGTTGACTAAGGATGGTTGGAGGCATAAAACTCGATATATCTATGCATCTGAGTTCGGTGAAGTAGACCCATAGCCTTTAGAATACCAGAGGCAAGGAAGAAAGGAGGTTATTCTAGCTGGCGATAAATATTGTAGAGGCTAGCGAAAAATGACTCCTTGGTCGATGGCTACTACAATGTTGTAGAGGTGACGAAGTTATTAGACGCTCGGTTGATGCAAATGGTGGCTGTGTTCAAGACTTCAGTCTTTTAAAACTGTTTCCTTTCTAAGGTTATGGTTTTATGTGAATGATATCATGTCGGAGAGTGAACCTTCCAATGATTTATCAATTGATTGACATGGTGTGAAGCCAACTAGAAGAGGTAAAAGAAAGTGTTCGCACGAAATTGGATCCATGAAACACCTAGGTGAAGGGAGTCGCCAACCGCACTTACGTGTGCGATAACCGGATGCTTTTCGAGCAAAGCAACAAAGGATAACTATCGTACTTACGCGTACGACAAGCGATTGCTTTCCGAGCAAAGCAACAAAGATCTTCTTACTTACGTGAAGAAGAAACGACTGTTTTACGGCGCAAAACAGCAAAGATCTACTGCTAAGAAAAGTAAAAGATAAAAGATGAAAGATTGATTTGATCGATTGTTGGATGATTCAATCGGCCGTCACCCTTTACATATTTATAGGGCGGCTGGCCTTCCCGTAGGAGATCCGGACTCCTAATCCTAATCTGATTACAAATATATCTCTTTCCTTGTTTAAAGGATCTGGATTCTATCGTACATGTAACTTTCCATTCAAACCAAGATAGCCTTCCAAATCTAACTGCTTCGAACGCCGACATCCGGACTCCTCTCGGCGCACGGGATATCCCTCCCAAACTACCTGGATAGACTTCCAAATCTTGTGGGACTCTCCTTGATTGCCACGCTGCGTTCCTTGCATCTCAAGTTGAAGTTCCTGGCGTCGGGCGAGTCTTGAAGGGTAGCGCTGTGACTCGGACCTGCTGAAGATGACCCTTCGTGAGTACTCGGGGACGACCTCGGACCGCTCGGGGACGAACTCGGACTGCTCAGGAATCCGCTGAGTACTCGGGGATGGAACTTATACTGCTAGGGAGTCGGTCGATTGCTCGGGGTCGACGACGCTCGGGGCCGCGAGTGCTCGGGGTCGATGGCGCTCGGGGCCGCGAGTGCTCGGGGTCACCACTGTTTGAATGTCCAGAAGTACCGCTCGTGACTTGATGACGTAGCACTCGGGACGCTGGCACTCGGGGACACCTCCGACTGCCCGGGTCTTCGGGAACTTCTGCGAGCACCTTCGCACTTGGGATATGATGACTACTCGGGATACGACGACCACTCGGGGGCACTCGGAAACGCCGCGAGCACTCGGTATCAAATATACCGCGAGCGTCCAGGCCACTCGGCTGTATTAATCCTGCATGTAAGAGTGAATGCTGCATCCATACTGTTAGTTTCATTATCTCAACTTCCAGCAAACCTAATACTTAATTTGGCCAACCGAATAAATCCTCGAGCCAAATTACGCTGTAAACACATGCCCCCCTGTTTTTTGGCATAATTGCATTTGCCCAAAAACACTATGAACCACACCGCTGCTCAGGGCGATATTTTTAAAAGACATATCGGCCATAGATTTTGTTAAGCTACTTGCCACACACTCGGGTAATACCTTTTCAGATATTTCCCATTAAGAGCCCTAGATAACCATTCCCCTTGCAAAGATTCTACAAGATAAGAATTCCCGGGGACTATCTCGACAACTCTAAACGGACCCTCCCAACTCGGCGACCATTTGCCGAATTTGTTGTCCCGAGTTCCGACAGGTAAAATCGTCTTCCATACTAGATCTCCTATCTGAAACGATTTTTCCTTTACTCTTTTGTTGTAAGCCTTAGTAACTCTCAACTTCTCCTTTTCGATCTCTCGTGAGGCTTTCAACCTTTCCTCCGCAACACCGTCTACCTTATCTATCATCAGGTGACTATAATCCTCAGCCGACAAGTCGCCCTGTCTGGCTATTCTAAGAGCTTGTAATTTAACTTCCACGGGTAACACTGCTTCCTGCCCGTATACCAACTCGAATGGTGTCACTCGGGTGGCCCCATGTTTAGATATTCGATGGGCCCATAGTGCTTCCGAAAGAACTTCATGCCACCTTCTCGGATGTTCCTCAATTTTCTTCTTTATCAGCTTGATCAAAGTCTTATTGCTGGACTCGGCCTGTCCGTTGGCTTGGGCATAATAGGGCGACGAGTTCAACAACTTGACCCCAAAGGATTCGGCAAACTCACTGAATTGGTGAGACATAAAGGACGCACCCTGATCAGTTGTCAGGGTTTGAGGGATGCCGAACCTATGAATGATATGTTCTAGAACAAAGCTAACCACTTCTTTATGAGTCATATTTCTTAAAGGAACTGCTTCGGTCCATTTAGTGAAATAATCTGTAGCTACGAGGACGAAACGATGACCTTTCGACGAAGCAGGATGTATTTCCCCAATGAAATCTAAACCCCATCCTCTAAATGGCCACGGCTTTATAATAGGGTTCATCTTAGCCGCGGGTACTAACTGTATGTTCCCGAACTTCTGACATACTTCACACCCTCTATAATATCGAAAACAATCTTCTAACATAGTCGGCCAATAGAATCCTGCCCTCTTCAACAACCATTGCATCTTGGGAGCCGACTGATGTGTTCCACATATCCCTTCATGCATTTCTCCCATAGCTACTTTTGATTGGTCGGGATCTAAGCATTTCAATAATACTCCATCTATCGTTCGGCGATACAACTCGTCGTTACACAAGGTGTACTTTATGGCTTGCCGCCGAATTTTCCTATCTCTTGTTTGACTCGGATTCTTCAAATAACCAACTAAAGGTGCCCTCCAATCTTTGATTTCCAAACCGCTTGACGACTCGGCAGCCTGTGTTAAACTGTTGCCCCCCGAGTCAGAATTGGATCTCCACGAGTCAGCTTCGACTTCCAGCAAGTCGGCCTGGCCTTTGACAGCAACGAGCATCGGCTCTCTAGATATGAAAAACTTTCCTCTCCTGACTTGGTACCCGGATGCTTGCTGTGCCAAATAGTTGGCCCTAGAGTTCTCCTCCCTGGGGACGTGATTGATACTAAAAGTATCTAAAAGCTTGACTATATCTAAACATCAGTCTAAATAGCTATTCAGCAACCCATTGAAGCATTGAAACTCTCCATTGGCTTGCTGAACTACTAGCAATGAATCTCTAAAAGCATCTACATCTCTTATACCCATATCTATTAAGCTTTGTAAACCAAACAACAGTGCCTCATATTCTGCCTGGTTGTTAGTGCAAGGATACTCTAGTCGGACCGATGATTCATAGATGACATTCTTAGGTGAAACTAAGACACTACCAATGCCTTGCCCACTTCTACAAACCGATCCATCAAAGTAAAACTTCCACGGACATGTGCTAACATAATTAACATCCTCTTCATCATTAACCCTATGATCTACAATGAAGTCGGCGACAACTTGACCTTTCATGGCACGCAACGACTCATATGTTAGATCAAATTCTATTAACGCATAAGCCCATTTTCCAACTCGTCCACTAAGAATCGGCTGTTGCAACATGTACTTAATCACATCGACTTGGCAAGACACTACACATGTGCTCGAAAGTAAATAATGCCGAAACTTGGTGCAGGCGTAAAACAAGGATAAGCATGCTTCTCGATGAATACGTACCGACTTTCGGCGTCGAGTAGTCGACGACTTACATATGTGATGATGTGCTCCTTTTTGTCGACTTCTTGAGTTAGCACTGCGCCGAGTACTTAGGTGCTCGGAGCACTGGAGGACTCGACAAATATTTCTTGATACTATTGAAGGCCTCTCGTTGCTCTGCCCCCCAGGTGAACTCGGCTTCGTGTTTTAGCCGAAGCAAAGGGACAAACGAGTCAATCTTACCCGCCAGGTTAGATATAAATCGTCTTAAGTAGTTTATCTTCCCTAATAGACTCTGCACATCTTTCTTGCATGTCGGCTCTCCTAACTTCCTAATGGCCTCTATCTTCTTAGGGTCAATCTCTATACCTTGTTCATGAATTATGAACCCTAAGAACTTTCCAGCTGACACACCAAACGCGCATTTGAGCGGGTTCATCTTCAACCCATACTGACGCATTCTTTCAAAGGCTAGTCGCAAGTCGGCCAAGTGGTGTTCACAGCTGTCCGACTTGATGACGATGTCATCAATATAGACTTCTAACACAATGCCTAAGAGATCATGAAAGATCAAGTTCATAGCACGCTGATACGTAGCGCCAGCATTCTTCAAACCGAATGTCATGACAACCCACTCGAACAACCCGACGAAACCGGGGCAACGAAAGGCAGTTTTAAACATGTCCTCTTCGGCCATAAAGATCTGATTATACCCAGCATTGCCATCTAAGAAGCTAAGTACTTTGTGTTCGGAGGCGTCATCTATCAACATGTCAGCTATAGGCATAGGATACTCATCTTTAGGTGTGGCCTTATTCAAATTCCTAAAGTCTATACATACCCTAATCTTCCCGGTATTCTTCTTTTCGACCGGCACAATGTTTGAAATCCACTCGGCATACCTGCATGGCCGAATAAACCCTGCCTTCACCAGTCGGTCGACTTCTTCTTTGATGCGATCGTACAGGTTAGGGTTGAAACGCCTAGGTGGTTGCTTGTAGGGTCTGAAGCCGGCCTTGATAGGTAACGTATGTTCGACCAGACTCCGACTCAACCCGGGCATCTCCGTATAACTCCAAGCAAAGCAATCTACGAATTCTCTGAGTAGCACACATACCTCTTTCTTCTGGCCGACTTCCATATTGGCGTTAATGAACGTTGGTCAGGGAATGCTCCCATCGCCAATATCGACTTCTTCGAGTGGGTCGGCCGACGAGAACCCTTGTCCGAGTTTCTCCATGTCGTCAAAGTCCTTGATAGTCTCATGCATATCGTTTTTGCCCAAACGATATTCCTCGGTGCGCTTTTGTAGCCATTTAATGCTATCTTCTTTATTCATTTATAAAGATAAATTATTAAGCCGAGCTATACAAGCCGGCTGTGCTTGTATCGGTACAAACCCGTCTTTACCGATACTGACATAGTCGTAGTCGGATAAATTCCTACCTGACAGACACTTCATGTCACCGTGCTGCCAATCGACTGTGGTCTCGGCTAAAGCAATGCAAGCCAAGTTGTCTGCTTCAATTACTTCGACATCCTCATCTACCCACTGGATTAAGCACTGATGCAGGGTAGAGGGGATGCAACAATTGGCATGGATCCAATCTCGCCCTAAGAGCATGTTGTATCGGCCTTTGACGTCGACCACGAAGAACGCAGTCGGCAGGGTCTTGCTTCCGACTGTGAACTCTACTGATAATATGCCCTTGGCTTCGGATAGCTCTCCCGAGAACTCGCTGAGTCCCATGTTTGTCTTCATCAATTCGGACTCCTTTCGGCCTAGCTTGGAGAACACCGAAAGTGGCATGATATTGACCCCGGCGCCGCCATCAACGAGCATTCGGCCAATCGGTCTCCCATCGATGTGGCCCTTGATAAATAGGGGCTTCAGGTGCTGCCCGGACTCCTTCGGCTTCTTGAATATGGCGGCGCTCAGACCAAGCAGAAGCTCTGCGACTTCCGACTCAGGAGCGCGGAATTCGATGGGCAACTCGAACACCATATTGATGTCCATGTTGGCGGGTATTACCCCGACATCCCTGCTGGCAGTATCGTCTTCTTCCTTTGCGATGCGCTTCTCCTTCCAGGTCATCTTCGCGGGCTTCATTGGTCTGGCTTGGTTGAACCATTCGTCGCGCTTCTTCTCGACGAGCTCCTCCCTGAGCTCGAGTGCTCGCAGCCGCTGGACCCTTCACTTCTGAGAATGTGTGAGCCCTGTGGGACACCACTGCGGCTTCGGTTTGGTTCCTAGCTCAACTGACTTGATCTTCTTCGCCTGCTGGCTCGGCGCAGCTTCGACACTTGTTTTCCGCGCACCGGGTCCTGCTACATTGCTGGATTCTGGCTTGTCCGAGTCGTCTACTGTGCCGAACCGCACATGCCGGGTTCCCGCCGGTGGCGCCGAGTTAACTTGCGGGCTTATCAACACGGCGGATCGTTGTGATCGACTCCCTTCGGGAACTCGGACGGTGCCTGACTCGGATTGGGTCGTCGTGGGATCTTCGGACTCGGCGCGCTTCACCGGTACCCAGACCCGCTTAGTCGGCGAGTTGCTCCGCTGAACTTTCCTTGGAGCTGCCAGCCGACTTGGTACGTCGGGTGCCTTGCGCCGAGTGGTGAGTTGATTCCATGCTCGGGTCCCAGGCGCGAGTCGAGTCCTTTTCCCGTGGGGCTGTTCCCTGAACCGGGCCTGGACAGAATCCAACTCGGCTGAAACATGCTGATTGGCCCAGCAGGGTGCAGCGCCCAAGGACTGAAACCCCATGGGGGACACGGTGGGTAGAAAGTGTGGGCGCCTCCCCAGTATGCCGGACCTGTAGCGAGGTATGGTGGTTGTGCGTAAGGGCCTTCCTGCCAGTACTCGGGACCATTGAGACCTCGTTGGGGGAGGAGACCTGGGGCGCTTGGCTCCTCCAAGCCGAGTGAACACATTGTTGGTCGTGTATTTATCCAACAGCTGTTTCACCGTCGGCTTTGACTTCGTGGCTGGACTCTTTCCTCGATTAACCTTCCAGACACCGACTTCCGGACTCTTTGGCTTGATCATCTTTGGAGTCGGCGAGGAGTTCGAGCTGATTGGCTTCGGAGTAAGAGAGGGGCTCGGCTTGATCATTCTTGGAGCCGCGTTGTCATCAATGATGACGTTCTTCCCTTTTGTTGACTCGGCCTGATCTGACCGAATCAGCACTTTCTTCTTCTCCAAGTCAATCACGTTGATTGGAAAAGGATCACTGTCAAGCTTCATCTTGGAGCTTTGAGCAAACGTCAATCGTCCGTCATTAATAGCCGATTGCACCTGCCGACGAAACACATTGCAGTCATTAGTGGCGTGAGAAAAAGAATTATGCCACTTACAATATGCTCTTTTGCCCAATTCCTCCGCCGATGGGAACACGTGCCCTTCCCTTACTCGGATCATGTTTCCCTGCAGGAGCATGTCAAAGATTCTGTCGCATTTGCTGATGTCAAACGTGTACCGAATCTCCTCTTTCCGAGTGGGTGTAGGCTTGAGGGCTGGACAAACAAAGGGTTTTGACTTGGGCGTATTAACCCACTCGGCAATGCATATGTCAGCGTCGTCCTCACTGTCCGAGCTATTTTCGTAGGTCATCATGTTTATTGCCGATTTCTCTTTGGCTTTGCCCTTAGCATCCCCGAACCGGCTGTATGTTTTGACTTCCTTAGCGCGATTCTCCTGTGCTACAGCCCTCTGAGCGACTTGGCTAATGGTTACGAATTCTTGGCCCTCTAATCTGTCCTTAATATGGGCGAGCAAACCTGAAAAAGCGAGGTCGGCAAGATCTTTTTCGTTTATATTTAGGCTAAAGCACTTGTTCTAAATCTTCTAATGTAATCACAAACCGGCTCATTGTACTTCTGTTTAACCATCGTCAGATCCGATAGTCTGAGCTCGGTCTCACCACCGTAAAAGTAATCGTGGAACTGCCGTTCTAATTCTGCCCAAGACGTAATAGACCTAGGAGCAAGCGAGGTGAACCAAGTGAATGCAGTACCCGACAATGACAAGGGAAAGAGTTTTATCCTATAGATATCCGACGTGCCGACTTCACTACTCTGTGCTAAGAATTGCCCTATATGCTCAAAAGTCGACCTATTGTCTTCCCCTGTGAATTTGAAAAAATCAGGAATTCTGAACCCGCGAGGGTACGGCATGGTGTCGTAGCACTCGGGGTATGGCTTTAGGTAACCACGAGAGCCATCCTTAGGTATTACGCCGAGTTCTCTGAGGACTGCGGCGAGTTGATCCTTAAAGCTCATGTCAGCTAGTGGGGTACGCGAACTCGGCTGTGGTAACTCGGGTTGGACTTGTTGCGAGTTAAAATATGCTTCTGGAACTGGCCCATGAGGGACTCCGGTACCGAGAGGTGGAATGGGTGGTGTGCTATACGCGACTGTTTGATAGCAGGGTTGTGGGATGTTCGTGCTAAGGCTTAGACTTCGGTCATTATTGGGAGAACTCTGAGAACTGAAGTCGGGATAACAGAAGTCGTGATCACGGGGGCGACCTCTACCCGATGATCGACCCGGTTATGGTCAGGGTACATCGGCTATTTATTCCGATGTTCGTCATTGACTTGTAGGACTGTAGATCTAACCTGACCCGGCAGACTACTCTGCAAGTCCTTAGCGATTTGCTCTTTCAACTCGTCAAATCGGCTATTCACTACTCGAGCGAATAATTGCGCCGATTTGTCCATCTCAGTGCCATATCTGCTAGCTACCGACACATCAATTAGATGAGCGATTTCATCAGGACAAGTCAGTTTGCTCACCTCGGGTTTGGGTGCAGGAGGTGGACTCGGCACGACTACCTTTTCGATGACGCCGTTCCTCGTCTTATGGTAGCCGGCCAACTTTTGCCGGAGTCGCTCCGCCTGCTCCTCTTCGATTTGTCGTTCAATCTCCCGCCGTTCATCTTCGGATAGATCGTTGAGTGTGACGGCAATGATGTTCTCCGGGTTGACGATGCTTCCGTCTTTGGAGTCGGGATTCATCGTGTAGTCTTCTCTTCTCGTCCCCAGCGGAGTCGCCAATTGTGTTCGCACGAAATTGGATCCGTGAAACACCTAGGTGAAGGGAGTCGCCAACCGCACTTACGTGTGCGATAACCGGATGCTTTTCGAGCAAAGCAACAAAGGATAACTATCGTACTTACGCGTACGACAAGCGATTGCTTTCCGAGCAAAGCAACAAAGATCTTCTTACTTACGTGAAGAAGAAACGACTGTTTTACGGCGCAAAACAGCAAAGATCTACTGCTAAGAAAAGTAAAAGATAAAAGATGAAAGATTGATTTGATCGATTGTTGGATGATTCAATCGGCCGTCACCCTTTACATATTTATAGGGCGGCTGGCCTTCCCGTAGGAGATCCGGACTCCTAATCCTAATCTGATTACAAATATATCTCTTTCCTTGTTTAAAGGATCTGGATTCTATCGTACATGTAACTTTCCATTCAAACCAAGATAGCCTTCCAAATCTAACTGCTTCGAACGCCGACATCCGGACTCCTCTCGGCGCACGGGATATCCTTCCCAAACTACCTGGATAGACTTCCAAATCTTGTGGGACTCTCCTTGATTGCCACGCTGCGTTCCTTGCGTCTCAAGTTGAAGTTCCTAGCGTCGGGCGAGTCTTGAAGGGTAGCGCTGTGACTCGGACCTGCTGAAGATGACCCTTCGTGAGTACTCGGGGACGACCTCGGACCGCTCGGGGACGAACTCGGACTGCTCGGGAATCCGCTGAGTACTCGGGGATGGAACTTATACCGCTAGGGAGTCGGTCGATTGCTCGGGGTCGACGACGCTCGGGGCCGCGAGTGCTCGGGGTCGATGGCGCTCGGGGCCGCGAGTGCTCGGGGTCACCACTGTTTGAATGTCCAGAAGTACCGCTCGTGACTTGATGACGTAGCACTCGGGACGCTGGCACTCGGGGACACCTCCGACTGCCCGGGTCTTCGGGAACTTCTGCGAGCACCTTCGCACTTGGGATATGATGACTACTCGGGATACGACGACCACTCGGGGGCACTCGGAAACGCCGCGAGCACTCGGTATCAAATATACCACGAGCGTCCAGGCCACTCGGCTGTATTAATCCTGCATGTAAGAGTGAATGCTGCATCCATACTGTTAGTTTCATTATCTCAACTTCCAGCAAACCTAATACTTAATTTGGCCAACCGAATAAATCCTCGAGCCAAATTACGCTGTAAACACATGCCCCCCTGTTTTTTGGCATAATTGCATTTGCCCAAAAACACTATGAACCACACCGCTGCTCAGGGCGATATTTTTAAAAGACATATCGGCCATAGATTTTGTTAAGCTACTTGCCACACACTCGGGTAATACCTTTTCAGATATTTCCCATTAAGAGCCCTAGATAACCATTCCCCTTGCAAAGATTCTACAAGATAAGAATTCCCGGGGACTATCTCGACAACTCTAAACGGACCCTCCCAACTCGGCGACCATTTGCCGAATTTGTTGTCCCGAGTTCCGACAGGTAAAATCATCTTCCATACTAGATCTCCTATCTGAAACGATTTTTCCTTTACTCTTTTGTTGTAAGCCTTAGTAACTCTCAACTTCTCCTTTTCGATCTCTCGTGAGGCTTTCAACCTTTCCTCCGCAACACCGTCTACCTTATCTATCATCAGGTGACTATAATCCTCAGCCGACAAGTCGCCCTGTCTGGCTATTCTAAGAGCTTGTAATTTAACTTCCACGGGTAACACTGCTTCCTGCCCGTATACCAACTCGAATGGTGTCACTCGGGTGGCCCCATGTTTAGATATTCGATGGGCCCATAGTGCTTCCGAAAGAACTTCATGCCACCTTCTCGGATGTTCCTCAATTTTCTTCTTTATCAGCTTGATCAAAGTCTTATTGCTGGACTCGGCCTGTCCGTTGGCTTGGGCATAATAGGGCGACGAGTTCAACAACTTGACCCCAAAGGATTCGGCAAACTCACTGAATTGGTGAGACATAAAGGACGCACCCTGATCAGTTGTCAGGGTTTGAGGGATGCCGAACCTATGAATGATATGTTCTAGAACAAAGCTAACCACTTCTTTATGAGTCATATTTCTTAAAGGAACTGCTTCGGTCCATTTAGTGAAATAATCTGTAGCTACGAGGACGAAACGATGACCTTTCGACGAAGCAGGATGTATTTCCCCAATGAAATCTAAACCCCATCCTCTAAATGGCCACGGCTTTATAATAGGGTTCATCTTAGCCGCGGGTACTAACTGTATGTTCCCGAACTTCTGACAAAGCTAGGGAAGACTGTTGAGAAGGCCAAGTGCAACTATTGTAAATCTCTGTTTGCTTACAGTCAAGGGGGACAGACTTTTAGTCTCAATAGGCATTTGCAGAAGCGTAATCCCTTCCTTAACTCGGCAGGAAGGCAACTAGCTCAAGGTACACTTGGCTATGATCTCCACAAATCTGATTCATCTCTTTCAGTTGTTCCTAATCAATATGATCATGATGAAACCCGTAGGCTCATTGCTAAGATGATAACTGTGCATGAGTATCCTTTTAAAATGGTAGAGCACGTATGGTTTAATGTGTTGATGAGGTATATGAATCCATTATATAAGTCCATTGGTAGGAAGACCACACGCCGTGAATGCATAAAGGTTTATGAATCAGAAAAAGAACTCTTTAGGAATAGTCTTAAAGCTATTGAGAGTATTAGCCTGATATGTGATTTGTAGACATCAAACCAAAACATTTGCTACATGGCTTTGGCTGCGCACTATATAGATCCTTCTTGGGTTATGCAATGCCGTGTTCTGAACTTCATTAATCTGGACCCACCACACATAGGGAACGTCATAGCTCAGGCAATATTTGAATGCATATCTGAATGGAAAATTGAGGATAAGATTATATCCATCACCCTTAACAATGCTTCTTCAAATGATGTTGTTGTGAGAAATTTGATGGCTAAGTTTATTGCTAGGAGAACAGAGGGGTTTATTCCTAAATATTTTCATGTCCATTGTTGTGCTCACATAATCAATTTGGTAGTGAATGATGGGTTTGAACCACTTTAACCATTGATAAGCAAGCTTAGAGAAACTATAAAGTATTTGAAAAAGTCTCCATCTTGCATGTACAAATTCCTTGAAGTTTGCAAATCCATGAATTTGATAATTGGACATGGTTGTGTCTAGATGCGTCAACAAGGTGGAGTTCAACATATAGAATGTTTGATATTTGCATTCTCTGTAGAGCTGCTTTCACTGAATATGGTGATAGTGATACAAATTACAAGTGGGAACCTTCACATCAGGATTGGACACTGTATAGCAAAATGCAGCCAATATTGAAGGCTTTTGCTGTGGTCACTACGGTATTATCAGGCTCTCTATACCTACTGCAAATATTTTCTATCTTTACATAGTCAATGTCAAGATTGCATTGGTAGCTGCATCTAATTCTAGGGATGAACATACGAGCAAGATGGGAAGAGCAATGTTAGAAAATTTTGATAAGTATTGGGAGGACAAGAACAATGTTATGGTTATTGCTACTATTCTTGATCCTAGGTTCAAGATGAGATATATACAATATTGTTTTAAATTGATTTTTGGTGAATTGAAAACTCTAAGTGAGGAAAATGATGTGAGATTGGAGTTGTATGAACTATATGACACTTTTGAGTCTGAACTTAGATACAACAAGTCTTTGAGTAGTAGGGCAGAGTCATCTGCTAGTATGTAAACAAATAGCTCAATAGCCACGGTGTCAAGTGGGTTTCAGTCCTTTCTGCGAGAGACATCTATAGAGCCATCTAAGTTTGAATTGCTGATCTATCTTGATGAAGCAAACCATCCTCAGAAGATATACAATTTGTTTTGCTTGATTGGTGGAGGCTGAATGCCCATAGGTTTCCTGTTGTGTCAAAGATAGCAATGAGATTCTTGACTATACCTGCAACTAGTGTCTCCTCTGAGTCGACTTTCGGTTTTGGTTGGAGAATACTTGATGATTACCATAGTGCTTTGTGCCCAGCAACAGTGGAGGCATTAGTATGTGCTTCTAGCTTCATACGGGGATAAAAAATTGATAAGGAATCTCTAATAATAGTGGTATGTGTCTTTTGGTTTCTCAATTGGTTTTGACAAATTTTGTTTCTAACTTATGCCATTTCCATCAACTAGAAGAAGATTTTGAGGATGACATTAAATTGGTACCTTTTCCCGAGTCAGTGGTGGAAAGCTGCTAGAACAGAAGTAAATACTACACTCATTATCTTGTGTACATTAAGCTAGTGGATTTGTCTTGATTGCTCAAATTGTTTTCTGAAGGTCCAAGAATGCATGCAAGGAGTCTTAGTTCGAGGTCCAAGGTGCAATGAGTAAAAAAAAGTCAAGATGGAGGGATGTTAAGTTATGTTATATTAGTCTTCTGGACTGTGGACCGTTAACTGTGCACTTTGGACTTCTAAGTTATATTAGTCTATCAATATTAAGCATGTGGATTGTTATAATGTGGATTTTTGGACTCTTATAATGTATTCCGTGATGACCAAGTTTATTGCACTGTGGACTTTTGTTGGAAATATTAGTCTACTTATGATGTACATTAAGCATATGGACTGTTATAATGTGGACTTTTGAACTCTTATAATGTGTACTATGATGACCAAGTTTATTGCACTGTGGATTGTTATGACTTATAATGTGTATTAAGTATGTGTAGCTACTTGTTGATCTGCCAATGATATGTCATGGCTAGTAATTTATTTGATGTTACTTCATTGGACTTAGAAGTATATTGGTTGCTGCATGCATTTTTCATATATATATGTAATGTTATTGCTGTGTGACTACTTTTATTGAATCAAGATGAGATCATTTTGAGAAATTTTCTTGTTGTATTGCTGTAATTTTTCTTGCTGTATTACTATTATGATTATAGTGACTAGTTTCATTGGCTGCTGCATACATTTTATAAAAAGAATGTTGTACGTCTTAACAAGTAATTGACGAGTTAAACGAGCTAACTCGAGTAATTAACGAGTCGAGCCAAGTTCACATTTTAGCTTGTTTTGTTAACGAGTCGAGTCGAACTAGCTTGTTAAGTTAACGAGTATTTACAAGTCGAATCGAGTTGGCTCGGTAGTTACCCTTATTTATGTCTAGGCCAAGCGTTGGAGATGAGGGGTTGGATAGCACAGTGATTGATATTCGTTGATGGGCTAAGCTGGGAGGAAGGGGGAGTGGGCTTGGAGAGTTATAATTGTAACAGGCCTTTTCCACACTGGGCTAGACCAGGCACGACCCAGGTACTGTTTCAGGCCTGTCTCCAAGCAGGGCTGGCTGCTAGACCTAGTCCGGCCCATCCACCCTGTCTGGCCAGCCTGGCATATCTGCCGTTCGTGCCGTGCCGGCAGAGCCACGGGCTGGCCAAGCCCAAGTCCTACCTCTGGTTGCAGGTATCATCGTACCATATTTACATGTAGGTGTAGGCCAAATCAAGTAACTGATAGGACATGAATATTTGAAGCAAACAGAAAGAGCATTTCTTAGATAGGACGTGTGGCACATTTGGACTAGGCCTGCTTTAAATATGATGCAGGGAACCCTGCCCTTGAGGTTTTAATTGACTTGCGTTTTCTAAATTAAAGTTTCTTCTGAGATATTGCCATATGGCACTAACATGATGCAAACAATTTAATGTACTTTTGTTGACGTAATTAACATCTTAAACCTTATGTATTTGGTCTGGAAGATTAATCGTGGTTTCTACGAAAAGACGAAAAGACAATGCTATATGTGTAATAATACTTTAACCTTGTGGACCACCTTATGATTGTACATGGAACGGAACTGATAAGTCAGTGCAGCATGTAGCCATGCACTATACAATGCCTAGGGAAGCGGAAAAGTATATGATTGCCACACCACAATTTTATTGAAGTGCTTTGTCACTATGTCTATATTGTGTTATACTGGTGTCAGTGGCTTCAGGTGGTGGGTTATGAATGGTTGCACTTGGGTGATTATCCGTGAACAAATTCATGTTGTCACTACCTCATATATATGTGTGTGTGTGAACACCCATATGTTATTTAAGGGATGCGGGAGTCCGCAGTCCTCCTGGTGAACTGCTGTCTTCAGTATCATGATCATAAATTCAAATGTTCTTGATGGAATAGCCAAGCAAGTGTCAGGAACTAACTATTTGTCGCTTTTCAGCTGATTCAGACATTGTTTAGCATATGTTTGTATAGTAAATGTTTAACTGAATTGTTTTGTCTCACTAGCAAGATGCACACGCCAAGCAGATACTGTCAAATCAATCCGCTTTTCGTTGCTTCTTATGATATTTTGCATGTATTATGTAATTTTTTATACTTCTGGTGACAGCTACTTGGATGGAAGTATCTTGGTGGTACTTCCAAGTAATTTTTAGTAAGTGGTCAGTCGATTTAAAGCTTGCCTTTTGATCAGTTCTGTGAAATTTTCTTTTCAACTGTCGGTGTGCGCTGTAGCAGTTGTTACTCACTGGTGGTGGTGGTGCTTTGTCTTGTGATAAAGGGGTCTCCTGCCCCACCTGCCTCAGCTTTGTCTTACTCATTCCTGGCATGCTACATTGGAGATTCTTAACTATGTATTCTACCAACTACCATCAATTAGCACCATATTTTAGTATATCCTCTGTCGGTGAGACCTCTGGTGTTGGAATTCTAATTAAAGGTAGCATTGGTAACTTTCATGCTCCAGTTGATGCTGGATGTACCGGAAGACCCTGCTAGCTAATCTGATAATCCCGTTTGGGCTTACTTTTTTCATTCGTTGTTTTACATTCTTATTTTCGTTTTACCTTTTTGTTTGGCCCGCGTAGCATTTCGGGACACATGAATAAATGCTTGTTTATGCTTGCTTGCATGCCTCTCGTTTGTGTCTTGACTTGGATTGATAGCTTGCACTTCCTTGTCCTTGATGCTGACTTCCTACTGCCCCTTCGCACTCTCTTTCATTGATCCTGACTTGCCACCTTAACACTATGGAATGCTGCTTCATGGCGCTTCCATTGTGCTACATTGCAGCATCATTAGGTCATTATTTACAGTTTTCAATCTTTTATTCTTTCCACTTTTAGTTTCTTGCTGTTGTAAATATATTTAGGAATCACTATATCAAAAAAGACTTCTGCTACAATTAAATCACTAACGGGCACGATGGGGCCCGTCGCTGATTATGCAAAACGCTGACGGGCCATCTGAAACCCGTCAGTAAACGTGGGACACTGGGCGACTACCCTAACTTCTATTGACGGGCGCGTTATCTGACCGTCAGTAAAAGTGGACCGTGGGCATTACCGCTGACAGCCAACCTTCACTGACGGGCACCCTAAAATGCCCGTCAGTAGATCTGTTGTCTTCTCTGACGGGTGGACTTGGACTTATTGCCCGTCAGTGAAGGTCAGCTCCGGGGGCAGATTTATCACCGATATTCACTGACGGTCGGTAATTTAGGGCCCGTCAGTGTATCTTAGGTCTTCAGTGACGGGTGATTATTTGCCTGTCAGTGGAAGACTGCTTCGTCTTTGGCTTTCGTGGACGGAGTTATCACTGACGGTGTTTGTGTAGCGCCCGTCAGTGAAAGGTCTGCGCGTATAAAAACAGAGGCACCCGCAGCTGGCCAGTGATCGAGCTCGCGTGCCTCACACGGCCAGCTGCGGGCGCCTCTGCTGTGAATACTGTGCGGCAGCCTTGCCCCTCCTCCTCCTAATCCTTCCCCTCCACCCTCCATCCTCCCTCCCTCCTCCATATGGATTGAAACCCTAGATCTAGCTAGATCTCTCTCAATCCTTTCCCTCCTCCTCTCCACCCTCTCCTTCCCTCTCCCCTCCTCATCCTCCCTCCCTCCTCCATGTGGATTTAAACCCTAGATCTAGCTAGATCTCTCTCAATTCTCTCCCTCCTCCTCTCCACCCTCTCTTTCCCCCTCCCCTCCTCCCTCACTCCTCCTCCTAGATATACAATCTAGATCTAGATCTCTTTTAACCCTCTCTCCTCCCCTCCTATCATTCCTCCTCTCTTCCTCTCTTTCCTTACCCTATTCCGAAGACTCTCGAATCCGCTCCTTGACGCCGGCGCTAGTGAGCTCTCTTTGGTACGATGTAGTACATGGAAGAAAAGAATAAATTTGTGTTCATTTTGTTAATTTGGAATATAATCAATTAGTTTGTTGTTGTAGGGATCGATGGATCGAAGTTGGATGTACGGCGAAAGGGCAACACAGAGTTTTCTTGATACTTTGAATGGGTTTCTAGATGTGGCCGAGGAAGATAGGGAGAAAAAGGATGCGAACAAGATGTGTTGTCCATGTTGTGGATGCAAGAACATGATAATGTTCAGGGAGAGAGGCATGTTGTAGCTACACTTGTTGACTCGAGGTTTCATGAAAGGTTATACACGTTGGACAAGTCACGGTGAGGAGGCAGAAATTTTAGCTAGTCCTGAAGGTTTAGAAGAAGAGGACGTACACGAAGACGCAGAAGAAGATGAAGACCATATTTCTGAATGTAGGGATGACTTGATGGGAGAGGCGGGGAACAATTTGGCTGAAATGTTAAGGGACAGTCACATGGCAGACCAAGTGGTCGAAGACCCCGAGGATGAAAGAGAGGTCGCAAAGTTTGCAAAACTGATGGAAGACTCGACAAAACCGCTATATCCCGCCTGCGATCCTGAGCACACGCGTCTGTCAGTCACTCTAGAACTTCTAAGGATCAAGGTAGCCCACAACTATCCCGACGCAAGTTTCGATGAGACACTGGCTTACCTTGTGACGGTTTTTTCCAAAGGAGAACATGTTGCCTACGAGCACCGAGGAAGCCAAGAAGGTGGTCTGCCCCCTTGGATTGGATGTAGAGAGACTCCACGCTTATCGGAACGACTGCATTATTTATCGCAAGGAGTATACAGAGCTGCATAAATGTCCGGTGTGCAACACATCTCGATATAAGCAGGGCAGAAACCAAGACGATGACGAGGAAGAAGTGACGAGTGGTGCCCCTGCAAAGATTGTATGGTACCTTCCAATCCTCCCCCGTCTGAAGCGTTTATTCGGTAACAAGAAGGAGGCAAAGTTGATGCGTTGGCATGAAGAGGGGCGAAGAAAGGACGGGGTGTTGAGACACCCAGCTGATGCTTGTCAGTGGAGGGCAATCGACGCGGAATACCCAGATTTTGGTAGTGATCCGAGGAATATCAGGTTTGGTATGAGTACGGACGGAATAAATCTATTTGGCAACATGAGCAGCAGACACAGCACATGGCCCGTGGTTCTTTGGATCTACAACCTCCCTCCATGGTTGTGCATGAAGTGGAAGTACATGCAACTCTCTATTCCCATTCAAGGGCCAAAACAACCTGGAATGGATCTTAACGTGTATCAACAGCTACTGAAAGATGATGAACTAACTACACTGTGGGAAGAAGGGGCTTAGGTCTGGGACGCGGACAGAGAAGAGTTCTTCACCCTGAAAGGCCTGTTGGTCACAATGGTACAAGATTATCCGGCGTACGGGAACAACGCGTGTCAGTGCACCAAAGGATACGAAGCTTGTGTTAGGTGCATAGAGGAAACCACAAGTGTTTTCTTAGAGGGCTCTAGAAAAATCGTGTTCATGGGACACCAAAGGTGGCTGACCATGAATGACCCATGGAGAGAGGACACAAAAGGGTTCGACGGAACAAAAGAAAACCGTCCAAAGCCTCGCGAGAAGACCGGACAAGAAATCTATGATCTCTTGAATGAAATGAAGGAAGTTGAGCTAGAAAAAGGAAAGAAACAACCGCCGGTAAAAGGCGTCTGGAAAAGGAAATCTGTTTTCTGGGAACTGCCTTACTGGCGTCACCTAGACACACATCACAGCATTGATGTAATGCATGTCGAGAAAAATGTCTGCGACAGCTTGCTTGGTCTCTTGCTCAACATTCCGGACAAGACAAAAGATGGGCCGAAAGCACGAGCAGACATGCAACACATGAATATAAGACTTGAGCTGTGGGCAACCAGAGAAACGACCAAGACGGGGAAGAATGGTATCAGAGTCAAGACCAGCTGTCCTGCTGCCTGCTACACTCTGAGTAGAGACGAGCTCCATAGCCTGTGCGAATGCCTCCATGGTGTCAAAGTTTCTTCGGGTTACTCCGCAAACATCTGAAAACTTGTTGACATGAAGACTCACCGACTGATGGCATGAAGTCTCATGACTGCCACGTGATGATCACATAGATACTGCCTGTCGCAATTAGAGGTATCATGGAGTCAGGTGTCCGCAAGACGATCACAGATCTTTGCAACTTCTTCAACACTATCTGTCAGAAATCAATCACGGTGCAACGCTGCCTAAAACTAAAGGCCGAGATCACTGTCATACTATGCGAACTTGAGATGTATTTCCCTCCAGCATTCTTCGATGTCATGGTACATCTCATGATCCATATTGTCCCAGAGATACTGGACCTCGGTCCCGTGTTTTTGCACAACATGTACCCGTTTGAAAGGTACAACGGAGTTATCAAGCGCTACGTTCGTAACAGAGCGCATCCGGAAGGTAGCATCATCCAAGGCTATGCTACGGAAGAGGGCGTCGAGTTCTGCACGGATTACATGCGTGATCAAAAACCTATAGGAGTTCCAGTTTCACAGCACACAGGAAGGCTCGACGGTAAAGGTGCGATCGGGTATAAAAGTTTACACGTGTATCGATCGAAAAGATCAGATGACTACAACAGAGCACATTTCGTGGTGTTGCAACACTTGGCTGTGGTACGGCCTTATATTCAGATCCACATGAAACAGTTGCACGAAGCGAATTCGAAAAAGGGCACAGTTGCACTCACGAAAGAGCATAACGCAAAATTATCCGGGTGGCTAAAGGACTACTGGTATGAAAGAGAGCCATCAAATGGAGAAGAAGAAACCGTCCGAATGTTGTCACAAGAACCCAATAGCAAAGTCGTGACGTGGCAATCGTATGATATCAACGGATACACATTCTACACCGAGGCTCAAGACCGGTGCAGCACGTACCAGAACTGCGGTGTAACGCAGGAGTCTAGAACTGGTCATCATGGCAAGAAGTGTAGGTACTACGGCGTGATCGAAGAGATCTGGAGACTACACCGTGACGAAGATCCCCATGTTTCGTGTCAGATGGGCGAAAGATGTCAGAATCGAAGATATGAACACCAGTACCATGGTGATACCTCCACCGATCCCTATGGAGTCACGACAAGTCAAATCAATTAGTCCTAAAGATGAGCCATGGGTATTAGCCAAACAACTCGCCCAAGTCTTCTACATAACCAACCCAAATAATAAGAAGCGCGTTATCGTGAGGAAAGGGAAAAGGAGTATTGTCGGAGTCGATGGTGTAGTTGACGAAGAGGACTACGACCAGTTCGACGATCCGGACACAGAAGAAGAAGATGTTGATGATCGAACGAGCAAAAGGCACAAAGGTTCTCAGGATGCATGCCCATATATAAGACGCAGTCACGGCGAAGGTCTAACGTATACCAGCAAGAAGATCAGAAGTACTATTGAGAAGCGTGTCGAAGACGATGAAATCTAGCTTTCCGATCAATTCAGAACGAATCTCAATATGTAATAATATCATTTTAATGAATTGATTGTTGATTATATATGTTTGGGACTTGGTGAAATAGCTAGGCACGTGTCGCTGCATGTATACTCTAGGTGTGGCAGCACAGCTATCCCTGTCTCTCTGCTGCTCCCAATTTAATACGAGCAAAATAATTCAGCATCACGAGTAGTAGCCCTTTGCCGAGAAATCCAGTCTGCAAACCCTAAAATCAGCCCATAAGTCCATGCCGCAAACACAAAAATTAGTCCATAAGTCCACTCCGCAAACCCTAAAATCAGCCTTTATTTTCACTCCGTAAATCTCCGCAAACATGGAAATAAGGATGACCAAAAACAAACCCTAGAACTTTCACTGACGGGCACGCATAAGATGCCCGCCAGTGGAACTATTCCACTAACGGGCAACATAAGAAAGCCCGTCAGTGGAAGTTCCACGGCAGTGCTGCTCATCTGGTCAACTTTCACTGACTGGCACGCGTAAGGTGCCCGTCAGTGGAACTATTCCACTGACGGGCGTTGATACAGAGCCCGTCAGTGATGTGTCGTGGGACTATTTAAGTCGGGACTTGGCGAAAATTTGGGCGTCCTTGCGCGTTCTCATTCGAACCAGCCGCGAAGCCCTACCCGACTCCCCGCGCCGCCTGGCTGCTGCCCCGACTCCCCGCGCCGCCGTGCCGACTCCCCGCGCCGCCGCCCCGACTCCCCGCGCCGCCGCCCCGTCTCCCCACGGTGCTTCGAGCCCCCGCGCCGCCTCCCCGACTCCCCGCGCCGCTGCTTGTCCTCTGGCGTCCTCCACCGCTCGTCCACCGCCGGCGTCCCGAGCCCGTCCTCCACCGCCGGCCTCCTCCAAGCATTGGCGAGGTTGAACCACCGGAGGATCCCTCCTCCGTTCCTCCTGCCAAGGTATGGCACAACACCCTAATCTCTAACTACCTCCGCCCCCTAAACACTAATCGTGAGCTGCCACTGCCTTTCTAATCCTTAGCCTCCGACGGCCCATCTATTTGTTGATTTTTGAAGATGGAAACAGAGGATTCATACACCGGGAGCTTGCGCTCAGATTTTTTCCTTGTTGATGGTTAGCAATGGAGTGGAGTTGTTTGGTTCAACTTATTATGGCTTGAAGTTTGCTAAATAGAACCGTTCAGATCTGTGCTCCCAGATGATAGTGCCAATGCTTGTGCTCCAATTGACTTATAGCTTGTTAAGATTCTTTGGAGTAGAGAGGCGAAGCTAGCCAGACACGAAAAACATTGGGTTCACCCCCATTGCAATGGGTTCAATCTCTACAAATAAACAGTAATAAACACTAAATTATCATACGATTTGCTAAGTGTCATTGGGTTCAGTTGACCCCAATGCCGCGTAGCT
Organism: Stipa capillata; assembly: GCA_019208055.1. Lineage (NCBI taxonomy): Eukaryota > Viridiplantae > Streptophyta > Magnoliopsida > Poales > Poaceae > Stipa > Stipa capillata. The sequence goes on from JAGXJF010001880.1 coordinate 144,935, forward strand.
GGCTTTGCCCTTGTGGACTAGAAATGCTCCTCATTAACAATTGTATTTGCAACTTGCAAAGCTGCACAACGGAAGTGATACAGCACATTTGTTACGATCATAACGGCTGGTGGCTGCACAGTATAGGAAAGCGAATTAGATGGTGAATTTGCAGTCATTTTGCAATCTATGCATTATCATTTGTCATGGGGGAGAACTCGAAAGGACAGAGCCATATATCTTCCTAGAGAACCATAGATTCTATAATGGTGCTACACTTAATAAGCATAGATTCTTCCTACTGTATAGCTCACTTTTACTTGCATGTTAAGATGTAAAATTCGATATATCAAGCTAAATGTATTGGTTTGAGTTATTTTGTTATGCGTTCCCTTATTCTCATTTTATCTATCCTAATCAAAATCCTACTGCGTAAATGCTAATAGTTGTTTTGTATTTTGATTTTTTAAGTTTTTAAATCAAAAATGGACTCGTCGCCAACCCGGGAGCTAGCCCGGGTAGATGATGACAGGGCGGCGCCCATAGATGTGGCGGCCCAGATTGACGCCCCGCCCCGAACTGATCAAACGGCCCCTGAGCCGACTAGTGAACCTGCCGCCGAGCCAGCCAGTATAGCTGCCGTCGAGCCGGCGCGAGATGAAGAGAGTGCGTCTAGCTCCTCTGGCTCGTCCAGTGAGTCCGAAGAGGCGGCGCCCGAGCAAGCACAATCGAAGCCGAAGAGACGGTACAACCCTAGAGGAGGGAACCAGCTGACGAACGAGATATTCGTGGTCACTCAAGTCGGCGTAACAGGTGTTCCTGCAAATCCCGAGAAGGCTCCTATTCGCTGCGGGTGCATTGTCCACGAGCATGTTAGGATCACATGCCAGGACTTTAAAAAAATGATGGACGCCCAGAAGAAGGTCCTGTTCGACAAGCTCTGGGATAAGTACGCTGTCCCAGAGGCTGACAAGGAAAGAGTGCAGCGGAAAGCCGATAGCATCATGTGTGCTGCGCTAAGGACATGGCGATATGAAGCAGCGAAGCTGGTAGACGCCGATTTCGAAACGGTAGTTAAAACTAAATGGCCGAAGATAGAACTGGAACACTGGGAGGAGTTCGTTGCCGACAAGAAGAGTGACTCATTCAAGGAGAAGAGCCGCCGGGGGAAGGAGCTGCGCGTGAAGAACAAATTCCCCTACCACCTTGGCAGCCGAGGTGTCCCAGGGAAGAAACCGATCTGGGCGAAAGAGGACACCGCGCTGATAGCGGCTGGCAAACCGGTTCCCTTCGCCAATATCGAGCAAGAACGCGCCCAGATTTGGATGAGAGCGCACACTGTTTCTGACCCAGCCACTGGGACATCAATTATCACAGACCCCGAGCTTCAGGCGGTTTCCGAATGTTTGGTATGATCTAAACCCAATGTCTTCTTCAAATATACTGTTGTGCTTCCAATACGATAACGGCCCATACTTTATGCCATTTTCCTTGCAGAGGCAGCTGTCGCAGCAGCCTGAGAGCTACCAGGACTCTGTCCAGAGTGCGAGATGGGAAGACCATCTCTCGAAAGCTCTAGGAACGAGGGAGAAGACAGGGCGTGTCCGAGGGATCGGGAGCGAGGCTATCTAGGACGAAGTGTTTCCGCAAGACCGCGAGGCTGCCCGCCAGAGGAGGAGAGGAAGGCAAAGATCTGTTCTGCAAGAGATGATAAGGGCAGCCCAGGAGGCTGGCAAGCTGGCAACGCAAGAATATTTAGAGTCCAGAGGGTATGACGACGCCCGCGATGCATCTCGTCCGCCTGTGCATCCACATAGACATCAGGGCTCCTATCCTGCTGGATGGAGCAGCTGCGCCTCAGCCTCCGACGTCGCCCCTGAGTCGCCAAGTCCCGTCGAAGACATCGCTGTAAGCTTTCTCGCCACCATGAATCATTTGTATGACTAATTCATAGCATAGTGCGGATAACAATGGGTACCTTTATTATGCAGGGGCCTACGAAATGCCACCTCACTATCCCTTTGCCCGGTGTGAAGAAGACGGTTGCGCATGGCTTAGTTTTCCCAACAGTAGAGGGCACGACATGCTACAACGTAGCTGTACCTTCCCACATGGCGAGGGTGCAGGTGGACCGCGTCGTCGCCGAGTTCAGTGACGTCGCAGTCCCTGTCGCCCCTGAAGAGGATGTCACGAAGCTAGGAGACTGCAAGGGGTACTACATCCTGTGACCGAAGAGCCAGATAACTATCCCCGGGGTGTCATCTCCTAGTACGTCAGCCATCCCCTCTCCGTCAGCCGGAGCCGGGCCATCTCCGCTCAGCCTGTGCAGTACGCCGGTTTCTTTCAATGATCGGGACGACGATCCTGCCGGGCATCAAGACATGATGATCCTTCCGTCCCAGGAGGAGGAGCAATCCAAGACGGACACGCCGCCCCGTGAAAAGCAAACCAAGCATCACTATGACCCGAAGGCAGCAGGAAAGACGGTCTTATCTCCAAGCACGCTCAATGCCGCAGTGGGCGAAGCATTGACGGGAGGCAAGAGGGCCTCCTCTCCAGAGCCAGAGAGGAAAAGGAAAAGACCACACAGACGGGGCGGCACCATTGCGAAGGAGGCAAGCAAGGATAGCAAGAAAAATGCCTTATCCTTCCAGACATCTGCCGAAACCATCAAGAAGTCTCGATGGTTAGTGTACGAGGTAGGTGAGCCCTTGGTCCTGGATGATGAGCTGCAAAGGTTGCCCGCGCAGATGACACTGCTCCATGACACGATCATGATGAGGTCACGGAATCGGGACGATTATGTGCAACACTTTAAGGTCGAGATGCCAAAAGATTTCGGTTTCTTCCTGGACAGACATCATGACACCTTCGACATCAACTTTGAAGACATCTTTAATTTGTTCAACCTCTACCGGCTTGACACCATGCTCGTCAGGCTGTGGGCGCTTTACCAAGCCCAAGAGTCTAGGCGTCTGCCCAACTGCGCGTTTGGAATAATTGATCCGGTCATCATGAACGAGTACTATGTACGAGAAGCGAAGCCTGTCCTGATAAACTTCATCACCGAGTCATTGCTGTACCATAAGGACAAGGACTACGTGCTCATGCCCTACAACCCCCTGTAAGTTACTTACTACCGTCCCTAGTTTGCTTTTCTTAAGCACGTATCCCCGTCTGTTAATATTGGTTCCTTACCTTTTACGTAGCGACCACTGGATCCTCATCATCATCCACAAGCCTTCCAGAATTATATACTATTTTGATTCCCAAAGAAGTGCCAAGCGGGACTTCTCAGGAATTAAGGAAGTTCTGGAAGCCGCCTTTTGGGAATACAACTTGCGAGGGGGAGGAGCAGAAAGTAAGAGCAAGAAGCTGATCCACAAATTTAGCTTCCCTTGCAGGCAACAGCCAGAAAATAGCGTGACATGTGGGTACTACGTCTGCGCTCACATAGACGCGTTCGTCATATCCCACAACCCGCAATGGAGCCAGGATCAATTCAATAACTTCATACACGACCTGGCCGACGATAAGTACGACTGGAGGAAGGACTTTGCCCGCATCCAGAAGACCTTCGCGTACGTCATCAACAATGAAGTCATCCGGCCAAGCGGCAATTTCTACGCGGGAGTCCAATTACCCCCTTCCCGCCGCCATGCAAGTACTAGCGAAGCGTCGTAGACGTAGATTAGTAGGGCTAGTGAGAATAAATATTGTTAAATTCATTTGCTTGTCGTTTTAATTCGTTGTAAACAAGCTTTTATATGTGTACTTAATATTTGTGACATTAAATGCTATATATATATGATTAATATTTGTGATGCTAATTGCTATATTCAGATATGAATACTAATTGCTATATTCAGAATATTTGTGATGCTAATTGCTATATTCAGATATGAATACTAATTGCTATATTCAGATACTAATTGATTCATATTTAAAAAAAATGTGTGATAACACTTTCTCTGACGGGCCACTCTAATCTACCTGTCAGTGAAAATACCCACTGCTGACGGGCGATATCTCAACGCCCGTCAGTGAAAGTGGGCTCGAGATGAGGCCCGGGCATCGCTGGACTCCTTTCCACTGACGGGCCCTGTGCACCCGTCAGTGAAAGTGTATCTCTACTGACGGGCAGTGCGCCCGTCAGTAGAAGTTTGACTTCCACTGACAGGAGCTTGCTGACGGGCCCGAAACCCGTGAGAGATTGCTGTTTTGCGCCCGTCAGTGGTGCTGTTTCCTGAGGTAGTGAATTCCATATATTTACTAAGTCATCAACATTTTGGTTATGCTAGTTATTGTGCTTTCCTTATCTTTTCCTTTTTTGTTTCTCTAGGTTGAAATGGTAACATCTTGAAAGACCATCTGGTGTTACTGCACTTCCAATATTTAAACTTAGTTTTTGCACGAAGTCTGAGCATGGGAACAAAAATAATATATGAATTAAATAAATATGAAAGAATTATTCTCATAGTTTCCAAGTACACTTACATTTGGGTGTTAGCTATAATCTAGTATCCTTGGTGTACTACTATTCTTTCTCAGTGAATTGTGTAGGATTAGATGTTAGGGGAGGGGAAAAAAGGGGGTATCAGTGCCTGTGGGGAGTGAAAAACTAATTACAGTGTGAAAAAGTATCTGTGTCTGTTGGTGCTCCGCTCTCCAGGTGCTAACACCTGCCATAATGCAGCGTCATGACCTGGTTCGTGCTCGGCGAGCCGGGGGTCGGCAAAGCCGCAGCAGCCTCTGCCGGCGGGGGGCGCCAAATGGTGTCGCGGACGTGCTGCAGTGTCATCACCGGGAGAAGGCGCTGCTCTCGACAAGTAATCTCTAACTGCATTTCGTACAAAGATAGTTCATGTCAATGAAGATTTATTGGGAGCTGTGTTTTCTACTGCCACTGTGATACATTTGTTGAAGCAGAAAAGGGAATATCATTTATGTGCAAGCAAATTTAGTAAAATTTGTATCCTAAGCTTTTCACTTCTGATGCCATGTGATGTTTTCATCTTGGTCAAACAAGCGTTGAGAGTTTAGTTGTATAGGTAGTGATATGCTAAATTTCTGGAGAAATGATTGGTGTATTCTAATTCTTGCTTCCAAACATCTGGATTATCCATGTTTCACTGAAGGGTTTGAATGGTTGAAACAGAACACGTATACCCGAAATACGTGAACCCCGTTAAAAGGATTATTGAAATCAATCCACAGTGTAAATGCATGTGCACTAGGATGTTCAAAGAGGTGTTGGCCCTCTGTTTCTAAAAATTTAGGTGTTGGAACAAGTTTTTTTCTTGAGAAAACCCTATTTTTTTCATTAACTTTTTGTACGAGGACTATAGTTTCTGTAACTGAGTGATAAAAGTTACTGCTCGATGGATGATGCGTTTTCCTGATTTCTGAATGAAGCTACTCTGCTACTGCTTGAGACATCCTCACAGGTTTGCTAAGTTATCCTTTGTAAATTCTAGGCAACATTTAGATGTATCCATAAAGACAGTACACTTTCCACTACATGATCTAGTTCGAGATCCATGCTGAATATTACCATAACTTACCCCCCCCCCTCTATTCCTGTGGGAACAGTGGAAAATTCATACAAATATTCTGAACGGGGAAGATTCCTACATTCTGGACGGCGTGATACCCAAAGAAAGGATCCGACGAACGCTCTAATTTACTCCCTCCTTCCAGAAATGTAAGGCATATTTTAATTCGTTAAGACAATCTTTTGATCAACAATTACTTTATTAGTATATAATTCATGTGAAAAAAAAATTAATATCATTAGATTTATATTCAAAAGTACTTATTTATGATTGTGATTTTGTATCACATAAACCATATATTAATGGAGTAATTATTGGTCAAAGCCTTATCTTAACGAATCAAAATACATCTTACATTTCTGGACAGAGAGAGTACCAATTATGGGGAAAACTAGTGCATGTTCTAATACGGACAACAACCATTATGCATGTATTTTTTGAAGGGGTACTGTTGGTTATCATAGTTGCCTTAAGGTTTAACAAATGAGTTCACCTATCCTTGTGTCCCGTTCTTTACTCCCTCCTTCCACACATCCCATACAAAATATAAACCTTAGGGGAAAGGTATTCTCGCTACTTGAACCTGCTGCCACCTCCAACACGGGCGCCATGCTCTCTTCTTCCCCACGCTCTATTTTTCCGTTGTCTTCTCTAGCCATGGTGGCCACAAGCAAAAGGGTTTACCTCCCCCACCCCATATGGGTGTAGAGGGAGAGCACTGCCGTCCCTAGGCTCGAACGAGTATGGTGGGCCGTGGCGGGTGGAACAACGATGAGGTGAGAAGAATGTTAAGTTGGGGAAGGGTAGGGAGGTGTGGTTATGGCGGCTAGAGGGAAGATGACCAAGGGGCATTGGAGGTTGAAAAGATGGTGGGGGGAACCGCCCGTCGAGCGCAGTCGGAAGTGAATGTGGGGCAGGGGTGCTTGTCTAAGCACGTTGGAATGAGATCCGCTAACTTACTTAAGGCAAGTCAGTACCCTGAGTTTAGGGTGATTATCAACCATTGGATCAAAAACGAACAGTTAAGATTCGATGCTACAATCTACGCTACAACACGGATCTACAGTACGTGCTACAGTCCAAATTGCTATAGTGACTTGACCTACTGTTCACGCTGCAGTAGATTGACCTCAGCTTTTCTTTTCTAATCTGACAGTATATATGCTACGTCTGGCAACTGTAGCCACATGACGTAGCCCTACAACAAAGGAGCCGCGTCCCGAACGAAAAACAACCCAGCTAAACTCTGAATTTTTTTTTCTAGAATTATTCATACCCGTTATGTCGTGATCACGGACGTTCTTTTTTTATAATTCATCCTAAAATGCATCACTCAAAATCTTAAAATTTTCTCATTGAGCGAAACATTTTAGACTTTTACCTTTAGTTACATGAAAGTATTCAATTTTTTTTTAGAAAAGTAGTTAAATTTGACGCATGAAAGTGATAATAGATTTTCCATCAAAAAGGTATCTCGGCATTACATACTTTTAGTAACTTTTTGACATATAATTAGAAAAAGTAAACATCAAAATATTTGTATTCAAGATCATATATGTTTGATATCCAAATACAAAAGGAAAATGGACCGATGAATTGAAATTGACGTTTCCGTATATTGCAATAGCAGGCAGACCCACTTGACTAAAACTACGTCAAAAATGTTAGACAAGGTACGGTGGTACTAAAGTTATTGAAATCTGATTGGACATCGAACCGATCGAGGCTTCGATTTACCAGTGGAACCGTCGGTTCAATAATATAATATTATTTATTATTTCATATACTATATTACTGTTTAACTATTTATTATACTAGAAAATATGAAAATATAGCTTAAAATACATAAAGAATCGGCCGGTTCGGTAGAAACTGACCCGTTCACCTGGTTTTTTTCTGGTCCGACCATGTGAACAGTCTTTGAAGCGAGCCAAATGGACGTAGTTTTCAGTTTCAACTTTTTCCGGTCGACCGGTGGTCTGATCCGGTTTCAATAACTCTGCGTGTACTTTCTCTACTCACTAACAGGTAGACAGTCCATATAAACTTTGACACCATACCTTACCGTGCGCGTGAAAAGACTGGTAAAAGAAGCCATCTAGAGGCCAGGAAAGAACATTAGAACCAGACAGATATATATTAAAGCGGTCAATCCTTAGAAAATACACCTAATTATGTTTCAGTGATGCACGCATAGTTTGCTCCCTCCAATTGTGATTCTCTTGCTAAATGGTGCCTAATTTTCGACGAACTTTTTCTCTTTGGGTGATGGAAAGGCAAAAAAAGGGGGTGCAAATATAAAAAGCATAAAAGGCCGACGAAAGTACTGTCGCGACTGAGATGTTTGTTGAGAAAAACACATCCACCTAATCTTACTATATATTATCATATCTTTGGTAAATGTTCTTGCTTTATCGATGTGTTCACGTGTTACTCGCGTAGGAGTAAAAGAACACTTGGAAGAACAATAAGATAGTAACGAGACGATAGGGGTTAAAAAGCTTTACCCGGACGTTTGAAATGCATGAGTTTGTTAACAATCGCAAATGAGTTCTTATAGGGCTGGTAGAAATCCTACCGGTATATTGGTGAAAATTTCCTATGAAATACCATCATTTCAAATAGGACATAAAATTCTTCAACATAGTATAATTTCTCTTGATATTTTGTGTTTTTCCCACCTAGAAAGTATGGTGGTTAGTTTAGCGAAACAACGCACACCAAATATTTCATGCTTTAGCTCAGTGGTTAGCTCCTGACCGGCAACCCTTGAAACTTGGGTTACATGCATGCCTCTGGATTGTGTGACAGATGCGGAATTATGGGCCGCATTTCGAGGAAACAAATAACGGGCGTAGAACACAAGACACGCCTGCTAGTTGGGAAGAGCAAATGTTGAGGCATCGCTCGCACTAGAATTTTTCTGGAATTGTTTCTAAAAATATATTTGTTTCCTATGTACTCCTGTGAAATTCTTATTTTCCAACCTTGAATAATACCCACCATTTCGAAACAAATTTATTTATCCGGAGTCCAACAGTCAAGCTATATTTCTCTAAAAAAATTTGATGTCACGTACGTAGGCGCTCAAGATGGAGGAGTAAATACATTTAATTTCATAGATTTGGGGTGCAAATAAAAAAAATTGGCGTACTTTTATGGACACGTGGATCTCAAAGATTAGCCCTACCAGGAGAGGAAGTTTACATTAGACCTAACAACCGTAGGGTTGTTGGCCTGTTGGATGGTTTAGAACTTTAGATGCATGCATGCGGCTGCTGCTCAAGTTCCTGTTTTGGAATTAAGGTCAATGCCACATGCTTAACGACATTAGTGTAATGACAATTAGCAGGAGTTACATACGGGTGAAGAAACACTGCCTTTCTAGGGAGAAATATGAGTAGCTCCGTATGTCTAGTTTCTAACCTGTGATCTTATATATCCATATACATATACCTGTTCAAATCATTGTGACAAATATAACTGGATTATTTTTCTGGGGTAGTAAGATTGATTTGTTAATACTTTAAATACGGTCACTTAATTCTATTATTGTGCTAAATATTCATGCGCTTTTCTTTAAACCCGAACACAATATAGCTTTAATCTATTAATTAAACCGAATAAAATTGACAAGTTAATTTAAGAAAAATTGGGCTAAAACCAAGACTACAACCCAACTGACTTGGACACCAGCATAGATTAGACACATATCGCTGAGAAGATCTATCCATCGAGACCGTCCACCAACGCCATCATCATCACCCATCACTCTTGAACCGGCGACTCTGACTTCACCGCAGACGACCACTAATGCACCAATCACCTGCAGCTGTCGCACCAAGCCTATGTTGCCCCCCTAAATAGTCGACCAACCTGTCTAGAACGAGGCAGCTCCAATTTCAGCGACGAGCTTCGCAGGAGAAATATGCAAACCTTCTCCCGACAAAGCCCATCGCAGAAGCTGAGAGCGTTGCTCGCCGAACTCCCCTTCATGAATCATCGTCGCTGTCAACTGTCACGCTAGACCATCAACGTCAAAAGGCCATGCCACGACCCAAACTCTGCTCACCTCCATTGTCATTCCCGTGAGAATCGTACCCATGCACCATTAGCGTCCCCCTCCCAGCTCCGGCCGTCTTCCGAGACGATGCCTCCAAGGAAGGAAATGACACATAAATGTCGCCATCGTCCAATCCCCTCGGGGCCCGGACCCTAGGAAGTAGAGAGAAGTGCAACACCACGGTGACGCCTCTGAGGAGGTAAACGGTGACCGCAGGTGTTGCTGTCGCCGGTTCCGACCAAGGTTGGAGCAAAGTTTTCACTCGGAGTTTCCACGACCTCCACTAGCCCACACTAGCCGGCCACAGCGCACATCTGCTATCACCATGCGCCACCTTGCTTGGGTGCCGCTGCACCCGGCAAAGCCCAGCCGCCACAAGTGGCAAACACCGACGACCACTTACACCACCCAACCCTCCACAACCCACAACAGGGCCGAGCAGGTAGCCGCAGCATAGATCTGGCCGTAGGTCACCGCACCAGCTGCGTCGGGAGCTGCTGAACACCTAGGCTCTGCGCTGACGAAGGGAGCCATGCCCCGCCGACCAAATGCTGTCAACTGGAGCTCGCACCGGCAAGGACTCACTGCCTTCTGTGCTTGAGGCTGCCACCTTAGCCTCCGTAGGCCCGCCAGAGGGCTACCAGTCCAAGAAGCCCTCGCTACCCTTGAAAAGATTAATGGTTTTTAAAAGTTCTTTTATAATTTCATGATGTCTTAAGAGGGGCTTATCTATAAAAGGACCACATAATTAGAGCCTTAGAAAATAGAGGCAAGAACGTAGGTGTACATAAATACCATCAGGATGAGATTTCTATTAATTTACTTCATTGAGCTTACACTTATAAACGAACACGAATTGCTATTTTAAAAAATGCATTTTCCTTTTTTACTTGGAAAACTATTTACTGCAATTATATATTTTGTATGTTTTAATCAATGGAAACAGAGTAGACATCTGAATTTCAACTATGGTTTTTCGAGAATCTTTTACGGTCATCGAGAGTAGTTATCACGAGTAACAAGAACGTTAGGGTTCCATACAAGGTGGAACCGATAATAGATATCTCTTCAGGTAATGTTGGGCTAAACCATTAGGTGATGTTGGGTTAGTATAGATCACAAAGGACTTCGTAGTGGTGGACCAAAGTAGGGTTGCATGCATGTATAGGAAAGCAGGGCGGCATCCACTAAAAGTTTGCATGAAGCACAAATATATGTATGGGCATATACGTTCAAACATGTCCAGTGGAAATATATAATTAAGGTGAAAATTTTCTGAGTTTTTAACAATTAACAGATTCAAAAGCTCCGTTCAATTAGAAGGATTCAAAAGATAAAAATGGTGTCTTTCTAGCATTTGCGCCACACCCACCCCCACCCACCCAGCTACCGGATCTATCTTTATAGAAGTATAAGAGTTTTTTAAAGCTATATATATACTTCAAAAGAGTCCCTTGGCGAACTAATAAATAAATGTCCACAACGGACCAATTGAAAAAAAAATCCCTTAAAGCTATGTTTTGGAACGTGAGAAATTAGGAAAAGATCTCGCGGGAATTGAACTGATTCCCGTGAAAATCCTTTGACATTCCTGCATTCTAAATGGGCCCTAGACGTGGACTTCTCCTAAGAAATTACTGTGCGAATTAATTATCTGTTATATAGGGCGCAAACAATTCTCTATATAGCTTTTATGTGTGTTGCTACACAAAATTGTATATAAACTAGATAATTGATGCCTAGCTAGGTATAGCAGCACCATCCTAGCTGTTCGGATGAGTACGTACCTGTGATGAAATTCGCAAATAAAAAATTGACAGGGTTGACGAAATAAGCAATAAAATTACACTATTCTTGATTTTTGATAAGCCTTCCCGGCGTTAGGTTTGTGATCCACGCTATATATAGCTAATTAGCTACTAGCTCGCAGTCCCATGTACAGTCCGTGAGAACGCTGAGAAGCAGTGTCGGTGGGGAATATACAGGTACGACCACGATATCTTTGCTACGTAATTATGGAGATTGCGACCGTCCGATGGGGAAATACAAGTACAACAACCATCAAGAATTATTAGGATGAAATGGTAATAATAATCCTTACTTTCTTAAGCTAGCTATATGTCAAGGGCAGCGCCATTGGTGAAGTACAGCTAGCGTAAGTTAGCCTGATCGGAAGTTGGTATGTATGGATGCACTCTTTTTTTTTGATAGAGTACATATATATATGTACATACGTGTATACGCATACAGATATATCCATATATGAAATCAATAAAGTAATTAACTGTTGCGATTTTTTTACCTTTACTTGTGAGTTTAAAAGAAACCCGGCCGAGTGGTAAATTATTTTATTCAGTAAGGGTCAATATGATGTAACCCCAAAAAAAATTCTTATTTACTTTTATAGCTAGCTCCTGGTCCGTAGTGCTCTAATTAAAGGCGTGATAGGGTGTGCATGAGCTTGAGCCTGACTCGCGAAGGGGTATACTCTTTTTTCACATCGCATCTTTGGTTGATAGTCTTAGCTTTGCTCAGTTTTGCTCTAATTAATTGATCTTTTTTTATTTAAATAATAGACCGAGGCAATTTGCTTTCAGGTTTCCAAAAAAGATAGTCTTAGCTCGAATATATGGACCACCTATTCACGAGACATGTGTTGAAATTCTCATTATTCAACCTTCAACTATAATCTAGAAATCAACCTACAATTCCAAAACCTTATGAAAACATGACCTTAAAATACTCAAAACTGTTGAGAAGAAACTGAGATGGAGATGGAGAGTATGGTGATGGTGGTGGAGATACAGTGGTTGTTTCACGAAACTTGAGCACAGACATAGCATGGCGCTCAGTCAACTCACCTTTTAATGGGCCGTGGAGGCACTAGGTAGAACACGCAAGAGCGAAAATTAAGATGAAGTGGAATCAGAAGGACATGTAGTTGTTGATTTGTTATGGATGGTAAAGTTGGCATGAATCTTGTAACCACATCAACATCATTTGGACGTCAGAACGGCTATTGACTGGGTTGACGGAGCCTAACAAGACGTTTTTGATACTTCAGGGTTGTGTTTAAAGTTGTGAGTTGAAATCCGAGCTCATGCAATTGTCCAACTTGCTCCTAAAGTTATGGGGATGATGATAAATATCACATACCTTCTCTATAAACATAAAGTTTCATGTATTCTTATCTTAAAAGAAGACATAAAGTTTCTTTCAAAATCTTGAAAAATCCAAATAATAATAAAATAAAGGAAATGTCTGTTTTGCTCCCTTGAAGTAATCCAAGTATCTTTGATACTTTAGGGTTGTGTTTTGAGTTGAAATCCGCATTCATGCTATTCTGAACTTGCTCCTACGGTTATTGGGATGACAAATCGATATTGGGATGGCATACGTTGCTTCTAAAGTTTCGGACATAAAGTTTCTTTCAAAATCCTGAAAAATTCAAGCAATTATAAAGTAAGGGGAAAGTTTATTTTGCTACCTTGAAGTATTTAGGCATAAAGGATATTTGAAAATCCAGAAAAGAATGAAACTAATTATAAAATAAGGGAAAATCTATTTTACTCCCTGAAGCATCAACAATTTTCACATAACCCCCTAAAATTTAAAATGAATTACTTAACATTTGAATTTTTAATACTATATCACTTCACCCAGACCGGTTTCGATGGAGGACCACACACATACGTGCATAGATCCAGCAATAGAAGATCAAGCACATAGTTTTGAAAGTGACCACAATACTTATCTAACCACATGGAAGAAAAACATACTACCTTCTTTCATAAATAGTTGACGTCCCAAAAAGTATCGGCGGAACTACTTAAATTTTAACTCATAATATATAAAAAAGTATTTAGACTGATCAGATGAAAATAGTATCATTTAGGTTATTTTCACCGCCAAGCCACCCGTGGATTCTACTTGTGTGGCATAGCTAAGTAACATTGTGGTTTCGTGTATAATTTAAGTGACATTACAATACCGTGGTCATTTGCCATTTACATTGCACCGTTCAAAATTATCATTATTTGCAAGTTTTCAGGGGAGCAGATGTCCGTATAGTGATACCATTTTTTGGGTCATAATAAAGGCCGGTCATAACGGCAATTGGGAGAAGATGATTGCCCATGCGGCAGTTCTTCGCACTTGGGGAATTTTGAAGTACGCCCTCCAAAAACATAACAATGATTAGATAAAATGTTGCCAGTAATATATGAATGTGTAGCAACAGTACTACTAGCGACCAGTGAATGTGAGTAGCTAGATATGGACAAGGTACTAAATGACAGAGAATTAGTTAGCAAATTCTAGACGTATCGACCTTAAGATTAGATGGGCCACGGTAAGGCAGATCTATCGCTTCTATTTCTACCGACCGGGACGCCTCCTAACCCTAATCCCACCACCTTCAGCCTTTCCTCTTCTCGCTGCTATCGGAGGGAGAGATGTCACCGAGCAAAGCCCGTGTGGTGGATGGCTGTGGCGGGGCTTCTCTATCAAAGACGGATGTCGATCTTCTTTCCTCCAACATGGCGGTGCACCATCATCTCTCTCTAGATTAGATCTAGGCGACCAGGTCGTTCAGCTGCCTTGGCTGTATGGCGGAAACCTCGGCATGGGTCGCGGGATTTGTTCCCGTCTCCATGGAAGTTGCCACCTGATCTAGGCTGCATTGCGGCTTTTGGATTGGGTAGTGTGGCAAGCTGGCTTATGCTTGCGGCGTCTTCTTCAGCTATCAGGCGTGATCTTGATTGGGTGCTGGCACAGCAATACCGGCCTAAAGTCACCTTGGCTGGACTGGCGAACTTATGAATCTCAGTGACCACGCCCGAGTTGTTCTTGGTGTAGCGTGTCTTCTCTTTAGGTGTGTGGGGCACATTTGATGTTCGTGTCCTACTACAGTTTGTCAAGGTGGGGCTGTATGGTAGTGCTAGCTTGGCAAGTAGGGGTGGTAGCATCGGGGGACTTCAGTTTGGCAGTGCTCTTCGAGTACTAGCTCCTGAGCTCTAGGTTGAAGACCTGAGGCCTAGCCTTCATTGGTAGGACCTGGCAATGGCGGCGTATGTGCGCCGCTTCCTTGTTGAAGGCATTGTCTGGAGTTTTATAGAACCTGCTCTCCAGGGTGAATTTGGCCTTCAGTGGTTGGGGTCCGAAAATAACAGCGCATGTGCGCTGTTCCCTTCTTAAAGGCGTTGCTTTGGAAAACCAATCTCATTATTTCGGGTGTTGTTAAAGGCAAGGGATGAAGTTGAAGTTCACTAGGCATGACAATTGGTTGCCATGTTTTTCTTTTTTCCTTGTTTTGTAATAATTTGGTTGTGCATATCCTCAATGTCTCGACTAGACTCTTGACGTCGTGTTGTTGTAGAGATCAGGTTTATTTTGTACCGTCTTGATGCATTAATATAGTGTGCGTTATCTAAAAGTAGATGGGCTAGGGTACGATGCCATGACCACATGGTAAATTATTGAACTTTGAAAGCTAAAGGAACTTCTGAATATAACAAAATTATGGTACTTTCTATAAAATAAATTTGCCCGTAAATTGAATATCTTCTATATATATAACCGTGATATGGAATCCTAAACATTTAGCCTAAATTAAGCAGGCTGGATAGGATAGAAAAACCGTTTCCAAACACAATTAGAGGTCTTGCCCGCGTCTAATCATCTCTCTTGCTGTATCTACTGCATCTTCCTTCCACTCGTTCGGTCCTCTACCGTAGTTCGGTGCCTCTCCTCTACCGCCTTTGCCCCCTCCTCCAACAATCGTGTCTACCGCGCTGCTGCTCTCTAACCTACTAATCTCTCTATTTTAAAATAGAAGTTTTTTTAGCTTTGGACATAAGAATTAAGAGTCATGGTGAAATGGCAATAGTGTCCTTCAATCATTTCTTTGTCTATTTTTTTTCCAAGTACAATTACTCACTATATTAAAGCATGCAACATTTATTGTATTGGAAGGATAAACTAGAAAGCCTATGGATAAAAATATATTGTATTGAAAATGTAAGAAGACTTATATTTTAAAAAATTTAAAAATCTAAAATATTTTTATTTTAAAACAGAGGAAGTAATAGTCAGTGGCCTGAGTCATGGCCGCCGCCCACTGTCCCTAGCTTCCGCCGCCGACCGCAGCCTTATCTACATGCACATCTTTCTATACCTGGGGGAATGGTGAATCCGTAGGTGGTGTCGTCGCCGAGAAGAGCAGCAGATGCGAGGTGTGGAAGGATGTATAGAAGATGGGGAAGGAGGGGACCCATCACGGGCGTCAGCTGAGGCAAGAGACTGAAGAAGGCGAGATGGTGCGTGATACGTCTTGGGCGCACCTCTGTGCGTATAAGCACTTCATGTATATAATCCTGTTTCGAAGGGGTAGATTTAAGAATTTAAGTTATTTAGAGCTATACACTATAGTGTTGAATTAGATTTAAAAAATGAGAACGTTCGTTTTGTTTCTTCCCATACATCGGATGTGCGCGTGTACATTACATTCTTGAATTGGATTTAAAACTGATTGATAGTTTGTTTTGCTAGTATGAACTAATTTATTCGTTAAAAATTAAGTTAATATAGCACCATCTAGAAAAATGAATTAATCACTAATCTTTTTCCTTAAATAGCTAAGCTGTACCACCCGTGATTCCATGAAAATGCATCATCAACCAATTAGTTAAGGGCCCCTAAAATAAATAACTGGGGTCTTACAAACCGACCAGTTGGGGCCTGTTGACCCTACGACATATATAATCATTTCACGCATATCATGTCGGCAATATGCATGCATGCATGGAGATTGCAACGCGCATATGCAATATAAGGCTAATCGCGTGGTACGTCCTTGTTTCTGCACGTGCATGCATGGTGCGAGGTCACGCGCGCGCATGCGCATATCGATGGATCTCAACATGCATGACCTCGCACCATGCACATCGATGTATCTCAACATGCATGCATACAAAACTTGCATCGCATCACGTCGATTAATGCTGTTAGGTCTGACGTCGATCCATTCTTACGTGAAAGCTCCAACATGGCCACCGCGCGAGCTACGGACAGTACGTACGTGCTCAAATCATATATTAGGCTCTGGTCATTATCTGGTGCAGTACTATTGAGTCTAGTGACAAGTGACAGTTAATTAATTAATTGATTGATTGTAGTTTCCAGTTCGCTAATAGGTGAAGGAATTATGCTGGGACGTCAACTTCATCGTTGCTAGCTGTAGCAGGGTATATTTATAGTTTACCGGTTCACAAGCTAGCTGTAGCAGGGTATGCAAACAGCACAAGAAACATACGTACTTGATTACACCTACCATTTGGTACTCTATGTTCACTGTACATGCAGTGTTTTGAGAGGGTTTCACAGTACATATACCTAGGGATTTTATTATTAGGGTTTTACTGTAAGAAAAATTGAAATGTAGAATATTTCTGAAATATATATACCTAGCTAGGATTTTGTGTGGTTTTACTGTACTTGATTTTTGAGAGGGTTTTAGTGCAACTACAGTCCAATGAAGTTAAGTTTGCAATATATTGTACTGTTATGGAAGAATATGTCTTCTTGCTCAACAAAATGTACAGTTAACACTGAGTCATGCATATCTAGTATAACCTTGAGAGTATTATGTAAACATTTATAGTATTGATTTATGGAAAAATACATTATTTTCCTGCTACAACTACTTTCACTACTACAGAAAGGTCTAACCGTGGCGCCATATCCGAGGCGGTTTAGGAAAACTGCCACGAAAAACCAATATCGGAAGCGGTTAGCACGAATTTAGCGCCTCAGATAACGATTCCGGGAGCAACCGCCACGGATAACGCCCACATTGGAGGCGGTTATAAATAAGCAACCGCCTCCAATATTATCCGTGGCGGTTAACTGTTTATGACCGCCTCTTATATCGACGTTATAGGAGGCGGTTATATATTGGAAACCGCCTCGGATAAGCGAGTACATATCCGAGGCGGTTGGCGATATATAACCGCCTCGATTAAGTCGATATACGAGGCGGTTGTTTGGATTTAACCGCCTCCAATATGATTCACAGTATTTATTGCACTGCGCAAGCAGACAGACGACCATGTCTTAAATGTGGCGAAGTGCTGGCGAATTTTTGGGCGATTTGCTGTGGATTTTCAGTGGAGAAGCTACATTTGGTAGAGAAGTTGGAGAAGAACTTCCTTGTTGATTAAGAAAGGTTGGTGTTTAGTTTTTGAGTCATTTCATCCAATAATTTTTGTTGATTGTGCTCTTTTCTTGAACATTAGTTGAGAAGATTCAATTATATGACAATAATTTGATCGATTGAGATGTTTGAGTTATTTGTATGTTTGAATGCATTTAAATTTGTTGGTAAGGTATGCAAATTATGAAACAATTGTATAATTTGTGGGTAAAAAGGAAAAAAAATGATGGAAATTTTTTGTGGCGTATTTAATTTTTATACGGAAGAAAAAGTGGTAATATGTTAGTTATACGTTAGTAAATAAAGAGAGTCGACGCGTATATGTTAGTTATATTAGCAATTAGTATGGCTATTTAGTTATAGTAGTTAGTTATGTTAGTAATTATTTGTACAATTCGATTATGTCAGTAATTAATGTGTTAAACTCATCTCACGAAGTCGGTGCACTTAATAAATTTAATTAAAATTTCAAATTTCCATATGCACGGCTTAGATGGATCGATCGTGGATGTACGGAGCTCGCAACACAGAGGCGTATAGAGATGGAGTGAGATCATTTATGGAAGCTGCCGAGGCGGACATGTTGAGACAGGGTAGAGGTGACACGTACTGTCCATGCCTAGACTGTCGTAACGTAAGGATATTTGAGCTCCATCATATTGAGTACCACATCTTCAAGAGAGGTTTTACGGAAGGGTATTCAACTTGGACCAAGCACGGCGAAGATCAAGCCGTAGTATCGGATGATGATATTTTTGCCGATGATATAGCAACCGATATCCCAATTGATATCCCTTGTGATTCACAACATGAGATGTCCGATGATCCGGAGTCGATGCCTGAGCTGGAACAGATGTTGCGTGATTTCGAAGGGCACGAAACCGACAGAGAGTACCAGCAATTCGTAGGCTTGATGCGGGCATCGGAGAAACCGCTTTTCGCAGGATGCAAGGCTAAGTTCACTTTGTTATATGCCGTGCTTGAACTATTGAAGCTGAAGGCGAGCAACAGCTGGTCCGACAAGAGCTTCAACGAGTTGTTGGGCCTTCTAAGTGACATGCTTCCGGAGGGGAATGAGTTACCCATCAACACGTACAGAGCGAAGAAGTTGCTTTGTCCCTTAGGACTGGAAGTTGAAAAGATACATGCATGTCGGAACGACTGTATGCTATACCGGAAAGAGTCTGCGAAGCTACATTCGTGCCCTGTGTGCAAGGCTTCTCGGTACAAGGGTAAAATTGGAGTAGAAGGAGCTGAGGAATTCGTCGAGGTGACGAAGGGGACTCCCGCGAAGGTTGCTTGGTACCTGCCTGTAATCCCGCGCCTCAAGCGTTTGTTTGCAAACCCGAAGGAAGCAAAACTTTTCCGCTGGCATGCGGACGAGCGGAAGATAACCGATGGAAAGCTGAGACACCCTGCCGATGCAATCCAGTGGAGGAACATCGATAGGAAGTATCCCCAATTCAGTGCGGAAACTAGGAACGTAAGGTTCGCGCTCAGTACGGACGAAATGAATCCATTTGGCAACATGAGCAGCCGACACAGCACCTGGCCCGTACTTCTCAGTATGTACAACCTACCTCCCTGGCTTTGTATGAAACGGAAGTACATTATGATGTCCACACTTATCGAAGGGCCTAAGCAACCTGGTAACGACATCGACGTGTATCTCCAACCGTTGATGGATGAGCTACAAACACTGTGGAACACAGGAGTGCACGTATGGGATGCGGACAAAAGAGAATACTTCACTCTGCGGGCCATGCTGTTCTGCACAATCCAAGACTTTCCCGCTCTCGGCAACACCTCCGGTCAGACGGTGAAAGGACACAAAGGCTGTGTCGTATGCATGGAGAATACCGTTAGCCTAAGTCTCAAGAATTACGGGAAAGTCGTGTACATGGGTCACCGGCGGTTCCTGCCTATAAGGCACCGTTACCGGAGGTGGAAGTCACAGTTCAACGGGAGAACGGAGAACGGTGCGAAACCAAGGCCATTAAGCGGTGCAGAGATATTCGAGAAGGTTAACGACGTGGATGTCGTGCTCGGAAAGGGTCGGAAAAAGAAGGCCGCTGATGAGTCGTCATACTGGAAGAAGCGATCTGTGTTATGGGACCTACCTTACTGGAAGGACCTAGAAGTCCGGCACTGCATCGACGTGATGCACATAGAGAAGAATGTTTGTGACAGCGTGTTGGGTCTACTGCTAAACATGAAGGACAAGACGAAGGATGGCGTCAAGGCCCGACTCGACATGGTTGATATGGGAATCAGGCCAGAGCTGGCGCCTGTACTTCTACCTAACGGGAAGACATACATCCCCCCTGCCTGTTACACTTTATCGAAGGCAGAGAGAACCGAGTTTTGCAAGTTCTTGCATGGCGTGAAAGTTCCGTCCGGCTACTCAGCCAACATCAAGAGGCTCGTCTCGATGCAGGACCTGAAACTCATCGGCATGAAGTCCCATGACTGCCATGTTATGATGACACAGATGCTCCCAATTGCAATCAGGAATATCCTCCCTCCTAACGTCCGGGAATCAATCACCAAGCTTTGCTTCTTCTTCAACAAGATTTCTCAGAAGGTGATGGACGTCTTCGAGCTAGATGATCTGGAGTTAGCGGCGGCGGAGACTGTATGTCAGCTAGAGATGTATTTCCCCCCGTCTTTCTTCGATATAATGGTGCATCTCATCGTCCACATTGTGCACGAAATCAAGATGTGTGGCCCAGTCTTCCTTCGGAGCATGTACCCGTTCGAAAGATTCATGGGAATCTTGAAGCACTACGTCAGAAATAGGTATCGACCGGAGGGAAGTATTGTCGAAGGTTATGCTGCAGAAGAGGTTGTCGAGTTCTGTGTTGACTACATGGAGTCGAACCAACCGATTGGCGTGCCATGTTCTCGGCATGAAGGCAGGCTCGATGGAGTTGGGACTATCGGAAAGAAATCTATAACGGCGGACCAAGCAGGACACGCACTTGCCCATTTCACCGTGCTGCAACACACGACCGCCGTTGCCCCCTACATGGACGAGCACAGGGCAAAGTTAAGGCAAGAGCATGCAAATAGAACCGATGCGTGGAGGACGAGAGAGCATAACAAAGAATTCAACAAGTGGTTCAAGGAGCGTCTTCGTCTAGGTGCCTCTAGCGACATGCTTACCTGGTATGCGAAGGGCCCAACATTCGAAGTCGTCACTTGGCAAGGATACGACATTAATGGATACACGTTCTACACGAGAGATCAAGATAAGAAAAGCACATTTCAAAATAGTGGGGTCCGCATAGAGGCTTCTGATTTGAGCGGGAAACGGAGCTGGTACTATGGGTTCATCGAGGATATTTGGGAGCTGGACTACGTGTACTTCAAGTTCCCATTATTCCGGTGCCGTTGGGTCAATCTGCAATCTACGAAGGTCGATCTCCACGGCTTCATAACGGTTGACCTTGAACGTGTTGGATTCAAAGATGACCCATTCATCCTAGCCAATCAAGCTCACCAGGTGTTTTACGTGACCGATCCGGCGAAGAAGAATCTTCATATTGCACTACAAGGTAAAAGGAAGATTATCGGAGTTCAAGGTGTGGTGGATGAGGATGAGTACAAGATCTTTGAAGATACACCTCCGATGCAACATAGCATTAGAGACGCGGCGGCCGATGAACCTAATGAACCAGTCTACGTGCGTGAAGATCATCAAGAAGGGCTAGAGTTCGACGAGGAAATGCCTACCAAGAAGAAAAGGAGGAGGAAGCGGAGGTGATGACACATGGTTGAGACATGCATGGAAGAAGTAATTATATATGTGGTTATACATATGTGTTTATATGCATTAGATGCTTGGGTATATATGTGTGATGTTTATATATATGTGATGGTTGTGTGTATATGTGTGATGTTTATATATATGTGATGTTTATATATATGTGTTTATGTATATTATGAATGGAGATGCAAATGATAGATGTGATTTGTTGATATTTGTCCACTGAGAGCTCAGAAAACAGATTGTGCACCTGCTGGAAAGAACATATCGGAGGCGGTTAGATAAGTCTAACCGCCTCCTTTATTCCTAATCGGAAGCGGTTAGACCGGGTAAAACGCCTTCGATTAGGTCTAATTGGAGGCGGTCATAAAACAGCAACCGCCTCCTTTATATTTTTCCGAGGCGATTAGATCTATCCAACCGCCTCCGATATCTCCCATATTGGAGGCGGTTAGATAGTTTTAACCGCCTCCTTTATGCTAATCCGAGGCGGTTAGATCGATTTAACCGCCTCCTTTATCTCACTTATATAATTCAACCTGCCATCCCCGCGCGCAGAAGTGCCTTCTGTTCTCTTGCCCTTCCCGCCGCCCCCCACCTTCAGCGCCGCCTCCCAGAGCTCAAGCCGCCTCCCAGCGCCGCTGCCTCCCACCTCCCATCCCCGGCCTCCCCGACGACCGGCGCCCATCACCGAGCGCCCCCGACGACCGGCGCCCATCACCGAGCGCCCCCGACCGGTGGCCTCCTCCCCGTGGACCGCCGCCTCCTCCCCGACCGAGGAGCACCGCCGGCCGCCTCCTCCCCGACCGAGGACCACCGCCGGCCGCACCCTAGACGTCCGACGACCACCGCCGGCCGCCTCCTCCTCCCCAACGACCGGGCTCCTCCTCCTCCAACCGCAAGCAGACGGTTAGCCGGCCTGTAACCTAATCACTCTATGTTCCTTAGGTATATGCCTGTAACCTAGAATCCAGATGCCTTGTTAGTTAGTATAGCTTTGGATTTCTTGCTCTAGTTCAGGAAACGATTCTTTAGTTGGCCTTGTGCGAATCTTGTGTGAGTTTTGATTGACGTTTGCGGTACAAATTGCGGCCTTGATTGAGTTGGGATTATCTGTAGTTAGTATAGCAAGTAAGAATCACATTCGAGTTATCTGTAGTTGATATTATACCGAATATTCTCATGGCAACTTCCTAAATTTTTAGCACCTCAGACTTAACCATATGTTCAGCCTTTGTGGTGGTTGGCAACTAAATGATTGTAATTTATGTCCTACCATCCTTTCCAGAATCTGCTTCTACCCGGTATTGCTTCACCTTGATGCAAATGATATATGTAATTTAATCAAGCATGTTCTGAACTTAAGATTTTAATTATACATAGTTTTATCCTATTGGTATAGGCATTTTGAGAGTGAAAATAATGAGAGTGGTTCATTTTGGTGATATATGTAATTTAATCAAGCATTTTGATAGTTCATGCTAATGAGAGTGGTTCATTTTGGTGAATGTTTGTGGTGGTGAAGAAATATGCAGAATATGTATATTCATGCTCAAGAAAGGCTAAATTTTTGTTGTTCTTTTAACTGAACATTGCACCCAACTATGAGCAATTTATTCATTCAGGCTCTTGAATTTTGCTCATAAACGTAGAATAAAATCATGAACATAATATATAGGTTTTTGAACTTTGCTCACAATAGTCTTTGTACGATCATTGAACACTATGAAATGAATTAAATCCACACTAAGTGTCACTAAAAATTACATCAGTTTTGTTGTGTATGAATTAGAGAGAAGAGAGGGTGAATAAATAGGTGGGGCTGTATAGTGAAGAATGCATAAAGTTGAGTGTTTCTATTGCAAAAGCTTGATGGTCTTGGTGGAGCTTGATGCTTCGGATGGGTAGATCACAGGTGATTTTAGGACGGAGTTTTTCAATTTTGAAAGTCTCAGCAATTGCTGGTCGTCATGGACTAAAATGAGCAGCTGCTTGAGTGACTGTCACTCAATCCGCAACTCATTTTAGTCTATGACGACCAGGTTACCTTTGCTTAAGGTATGTTTAGCTTGAATAAATGAGCCTATAGAACTACTTTAGATTCTGAAGTTGTTTCACTAATAACATGATTTATACATTGAAGATTTACATAGAGTTCTAGAATTCCAGCTCAAGATTTTACTAATTGTTCTTAGTAACTATTCTGTTTAAGTACTAAATTAGAACCCTTATATTCTAATAAATGATGTTTCTGATATATCAGTTGTTCTTGTTATGAAAACCCTAATTTCTTTTGGTAAGAATAAGATTAACTATACTTGTCTAAGATGTCGGAGTGCTTGCTAAAACTATGGCTACCTTCTTTTGATCTACAGGACAATTATTCACTTCAGCTATAGTTTAAAAATCTAATAAGAATAGATACTAACTTGCTCCTCTCTTATTACCCCCTTTTGCTATAGTTTCATTAGTCTAACTTGATACTAAAACTTGTTTAGTAACTAGTTAATACGATCGAGATGAGCTCTCCGCCGCCCTCCCCTACAATATCGCCGTCGGGGTCGCCAAGACCTTCGACGTCGTCAGGAAAGGGATCTCGCAAACCAAGGAAGCCATCGGGGAGGCCGAAGGGCAGATGGGTAGTTCAGAGCGTGGATCCGGTGACCGGAGTGCCCGAGCCAGAAGAAACCCGGAAGAAGTGGCGGACATTATGCGGGGTGGTCGCCCGTTCTAGGGTTAGGATCACCCTCGCGGATTGGGGTGAGCTGACACGGGAGGAGCGGAGGTTCCTCTTTGACGAAGTGAAGGACTCCTTCATGTACCCGGAAGAGGTCGAGGCCGAGTTCTTCCGAGCGACAATACTGACGGCTGGGAAGTGCTGGAGGAACTTCAAGCACAGACTGGTGAGGGACTATCTCAATCAAGAGAAGTCGCCTTGCCAGGCATACCCTGATGTCTCCGAAGAAGATTGGGCGGAGTTCTGCGCCTTGAAGTCGTCCGAAGAATTCCGGACAGAAAGCCAGAAGGGGAAAGAGCTAGCCAGCAGAAACAAGCACCCGCATTTCCTCGGCACCTTAGGGTACGTCGGTGCGAAGAAGAAGTGGGCAAAGGAGGACGCGGAAGCAGAGAAGCACGGTCAGCAGCCGGCGTTCTCGGGTTTCGGCGACAACCGAGTCCGGGACTGGTGCAGAGCGAGGACCAAGGTGGATCAAGGTGGGCAACGCGTATGGAGAAACCCTGAAGACGAGCAGGTATATCAGAGAATGGTGGGGCTGAACGAGCAGGCATCTGAAGGCTCGTTTGTGCCAACTCGGGAGAAAGACATACTCTCCGAGGCAATCGGCACCAGGGAGCCCTATGGACGCACCAGGGGTCTCGGAAACCTGGCAACGTGGAGCAAATCCTTCACCGGGGACACGCAGGAGGCACGTCGGCAGCGGAAGAGAGCTAGAGCCGAGCAGATGAAAGCAGAGATTCAATCGTCGCTTGAGGCGCAGTTCGAGGAGAGAATGAGGGCAATGGAGGAGAGGCTATTAGCACAGTACCTGCAAGACAGGGCGCCGGTCGCAATTAGCCCGGGTGCCCGCCGCAGTAGCTGTGCATCTGGTGCGGATGAATGTTCTCCTATCGACCAGATTGGGGGTCCGACGAGGTGCAAGCTGCAGATACAGTTCGCTACGACGAACTTCTCGATGGACGCCGCGTACGGTCAGGTCTGGCCATCTCCTCCTGGAACGGTGCTACACGGTGTCCCCTTGGTGGCAGGCTTCGCGCGAGTCCAGGTTGAGTCAATCAACCCGACTTTCGCTAGCTGTCCCTTGCCGGCTGCGGGAGAATCTGATGAGCTGCAGACATTAAGCGACGCGGTCGGGTCGTTCGTCCAGTGGCCGAAGAAGGACGTAGTCCTCGAATCAGCACCGAGCGCACCTTGTGTTCCTCCATCTCCGGCGGATCAAGGGATGCTGAGGTTTTCACCGGTGCTTCCTCCATCTCCGCCCAAGGTTGCGACCGAGCTCGTCCTTCCTCCGCCAGTCCCGACAGTGCAAGATGTGGAGGCTAGTACTCATCATTCGCTCCCCCCTCAGCCCCCGGCACTACCAGCAACGCAGACCTCACAGGCACGCCGTGGTCGACCGAAGAGTCAAGGGGCGACGTCCAAGATGAAAGTCTACGAATCCAAGAAGTCTGCTTCAAAACTGGCTTCTGATGTTGAATATCCCGTAGCGGAGCTGGCTCGCCAGTACGTGCCTGGAGAACCTATGGTGGACGATGACGTGAACTTGGGCGTAGCGGGCCGGCAGCTCCATAATCATTACCTCGAGATGTCGCGCAGGCCGTTCCCAGATACAAGACTCGGCCTCGTGGTTTTCTTCAAGGAGGAGCACTTCAGGCACCGCCACGGATATATGTTTCCCGTGGATTTCTCGGACATCTTCGACATGATGCACTTCCGTGAGCTGGACGCCAGTCTCATGAGATGCTTCTCGCTGTAAGTCCTTACAGCACATCACCGTTTTGTTTTGTCACTCCTAAATGCCTGCAATGTAACTCCTTATTCTCCTGTACTCAGGTACATGATTGAGCTGAGCGTAAGAAGAAGGATGCACAACTCCGTGGGGTTCGGCGACCCACATTTAGTCTCTGCATATTGTCTCGAGCAAAATAAGGACATGGTGCGGGATTATGTCGTGCATTTACTCCATGAGTACTCCGCACGAGATCAGATCCAGATTGCCTATAACATCGGGTAAGCCACATCCTACGCAAATTCTTATGGTTCGACGGCTAAACATGTAATAACTTCGTATCGTACAAGCAGCGGCCATTGGATCCTCCTCGTGATCGTGCCGAAATGGAGTAAGGTATATTACCTTGATTCCATGAGGCGCAGCATGGACTCGCGCAAGCAAGCGTACGTGGACATCATGGCTGTACTCGACGAGTAAGTATCAAAACGTTCGACTTAGTCCATGCCTATTCTTTCTTCTTCACAAAGGAAGAGATAGTTCGATGCTAATTGTTTTTAATCACCCAGAGCGTTTGACACATACATCAAACACGGGGGGAGGCACAAGGTCAAGGGCGGAGTAGCCGTCAAGTTAAGCCATGATTGCAAGTTTAAGGTATTCCGTAATGTCCTTGACTCCTAGAACTAATGCCATCATACTTCTGCCCTCTATACCTAATCGATATCCCTTTTGTAGTGCCGGCAACAACCTGAAGGGACCGACCTCTGTGGGTATTACGTGTGTTTCCACATGCTAGCCCTTTCCAGCAACCCAAAGTACGCGGTTCTACCGGTAAGAAACCAGCGCCACTGCTAATGTCGAGTGTTTAGTCGTTCTATTCGCCCTGAGCGTAAGACTCATGTTTTCAGGAAGCGACGAAAACTATGCAAATCAAGATGTTGGAAGATATGGACCTCACCCAAGTCCGGTCGCACATCGCCGGCTTCCTGAACAACGAAGTCATTAGTGCCGAAGGACGCTTCGGTTCCCCGGGAACTTAGGATTGAGATTAGTTAGATGATTACGTAGGTTCCTACTTAGGTCCTTAGTTACTTCATTAACTTCTACAATCAAACTTTGTAATTATCTGTCCAACAGGTGGTTTCGAATTATAAGTGCACTTGATGTTCTTAAACGTCGTGTTGTTCATTTTTTCTCTTACTGCTAACGTTACTCTATTACATATGATGCTTCTTTATCAACAGATATGGTGTATGGAGGCTTCCGCGCGTGGTTCTATTCATGTGAACAATTGAAGAGAGGTCTAGTTTTGTTTAATTTGATCAATATCCTGGCTGTGAATTGAGGATATGACTCAAGTGAACAACTTTTGTAATATTTATTAATTCGTATGCGTATGTATGTGAATGTTCACATGTAATGTTTTGTGGTCGATCCGAGAATGAATGAATGTTTGAAGTGTGCTGTGCTGGTTGTGCCTGCTGTGATTTTGATGTATATATATATATGTCTATTTGTTTTTTCAGGGATGCTAGTGAATCTGGGAAAATAATGCCTGGTGAACAACATATCGGAGGCGGTTATCTTTACCAAAACGCCTCGGATAAGAAAATATAGGAGGCGGTTATCTTTATCTAAACGCCTCGGATAAGACAATATAGGAGGCGGTTATCTTTACCTAACCGCCTCGGATATGTGTATATCGGAGGCGGTTGTATTATTCTGAGCGCCTCTAATAATACATTATCCGAGACGCTTATGAAAACGTAACCGCCTCCGATATGCCCTTATCGGAGGCGGTTAATGAGTTTTAACCGCCTCCGATGAGCTCTTATCCGAGGCGTTTGCATAACCGCCTCCGATTGACGCCCCATATCCGCAACCACTCCGTCGAGGCGGGTGCTATAACCGCCTCGAATGTGCTATTTTAACCGCCTCGGATATCGTTTTCTGTACTAGTGTTTTCACAGTTTATTATAGCTTGCATGTACAAATATATCATCAGTAATCTAATTAAACACCACCTTACGATTGAAAATCTTAAAATCCTCAACTCGAAGGTTTGGTAAAAAAGAAGGCACCCATATATATAGAAAATATAAATTTATTTACTTACCAAAAAATTAATCCATAAACATAATCAGGTATTTTTCCATTTACTATGAGTGTTATAGGAAAATAGATACTTGAGTGGCTCAAATCAACAAAAGTATGATTTAATTAATTAGGGGGCCTACTATGTAAAATCAAATCAGATGATTTAGGGGTTTGCAGTTTAATTTTGCCCACCATAAAGTAAGTGCAGTATGGTACTGAATACAAATGATGAAGCCTCTACCCGTTTGATTATAACCTACACTCAAACATTGGCCCTAATGCCTAGCATCTTTTGCAGTAAATTATGACTGTGTGTCTCTGAGGACGTAGAGACCGGAAGGCTTGCCTTTTTTAGAAAAAAAACTTAAACTTTTAGACTAGGATATAATAGTTGGGTCATATACGAAACTCATTTTTAATTCGTCAGTTAATGCATTGCAAATATAGGAGCTATTTCTTATTATATAGATTAAGAACTAGACTAGTCACACAACTTTTGTCTCGCAAGATGATCAGCGTTACACAAATGCTTGGTGCAGTATGTACCGTACCGAACAGAATCCATCAAAAGCCATGGCCAATCTCTAACAAAAAAGAGTGCAGGAAAGGAAGCAGAGAGAGAGAGAGAGAGAGAGAGAGAGAGAGAGAGAGAGGTGGGGATGTGAGTAGCTTAGAAGATGTTCATAGAACAAATGGTCTATACATGCATGGCTCACCTACCACTCTACATAGATCGATGTAGCTAGACCGTATTAAATGTGGTTTGGAAGAACCATCGAAGATACCGACTGAACTAAATTCAATACTTAGCAGAAAGTTGTAGTTGAAATTTTTCACGTTATAATTTTAATACTTAAGGTATCCAAATTAAGAAAATCATCGTATAATTATAATACGTGAGCAGAAAAAAATAAAAATTCAAGTATAATATAACTTTTTAGGAGAGGAAAGTGCTGTGCTTTATCACATTGACGTACAATTTGTTAAATTTCATTGGCTCTAGAGACTAGAAGCTTAATTTGATATAATGAACCACTTGTAGTTAAAGTAATTGAATGCAACATGAAAATTAGGTGACACTATCCTCTAAGCAAAACGCAGAGCAAGAAGCTTATTCAGCCGTCTAAAGGCATAAGATATAGTATTATTATCTTTTGTAGATCTTGCGCGGGAAGCAAGTTTATTTACAACATCTAATTGTAAAAATGTTTAACGCGTATGTTTATTTAGTAATGAAATAATTTTAAACATAGTATTATTACGAAGTCAAGAATATAAGTTCTATCTTGCTCCGCTCTTGTTGGCATGCATGCACCATTTTGAAATTGTTTGAAGGGAAGAGTGAGTGGTTGGAGTTCCATAACCGAGGTATATAAGTAGTCTAATATTACAGAATATCATTAGTTTTATACCTCTTTCGCCTACGTGCAAATTAAGCTCCAGTGTTTTGGAATGGATGGATTAATCTACGGAGAGGTAATAATGGATTGGGAAAAGAACAGTATCGGAGTGTCACATTCAATAAAGCGACAAAAAGAATATTGCATGTATAATCGTTCAAACAGTAAATGGAATTGATCAGAGCGTCAGATTCACTGTATCTTATTCTTCTTTTTGAAAAAAAGAGAGCGATGGAATCAGAAAAAAAAATGGTCCTACTTCCCTAAGAAAAAGTATAACGAGAAGAAAAAGTAAAAGCCAGTGTACAATATGTAGGGCTATGGAATCATTAACTCTCTTGGATTGGAATCGCTCAGAAAGCACTTGCTGGAAAGATTCGTCAGGTACTACAATAATGGATGGATCGAAAGCAAATAACATACACTGTTGAAACGTGAGTTTATCTTGATACACTAGATTGAATATTCTCAAGTGTTCAGTTTTATTTCAGGAGAGTTTGCATTATTTCAATTTTCTCGAAGATAGGATCAAGAGCTTGCTTTTCCAATAGACTGAGAAATGTACGTAGCAAATACTTCCGAATTCCATGCTTTCGTACGTGACATGCATTTTTGTCATTTGCAATTGGCTTTCTGTTGTTGTGTTGAGGTGATGCTCGCAAAGTGTATTCTCATGCAAATGCTGTTTGAGCCAACAACCACCCATGCAGCACCGACAATCTCGATCTAGTTAATTTGCACTTTGCAACGATTAGTTCTTTGAGCTTAGGGTTTCTAACCCCACCGGTTTTTGATCAACTATGTAAGATAAATATTTAAGTATACGTGTTTCAATGAATTGGCTATTTTTGGGCTGGAATTTCCGGTTGCCAGTGAATAAATATTCTTTTGAAAAAGAATGCCCACCGCACTAATTAATTTTGTTTTTCTTAGAACTTTTATCTTATAAAAAATCAGTAACTAACGTCACTGTTATGAAATTTATAAATACCTGGGAAGTATAGGGAGATGAAAGCGAAAGGATTTAGATGATATATAAAAAAGTGAAAAATACCACAAAAATTCTTCTCCATCCCATAAAAAGGGCTATTAGTTTTCCAAAGACGCAGATCGGTTAGTCCTAGCAAAGCAATTTCATTATATTTTCTTTTTATAGTTCTCCAATCCAGATTAAACTCTTAATTTGCACCAAATTCAAGTAGCTTAATTAGTACTCCCTCCGTCCACAAATATAAGGCGTGCACGGAATTTTAGGTTTAACTTTGACCAATAATTAATTAAGTCAATAATATTGAATTATATAATACAAAAGTGATACCATTTGAAAATACGTTTAAATATGAATCCAATGGTACCATTACTATGTCATATAATTCAATAGTATTGGTTTAATTATTGGTCAAAGTTGAGCCTAAAATTCCGTGCACGCCTTACATTTGTGGACGGAGGGAGTACAAAAATATCAGAGGGGTGCCATCACCTTCCTAAAAAAGGAAGATAGCTACTGTTTGTATTTGCTTGATGGAGGCTAGATGCATGCATGTCAGGTCCACCTGGCCGGCTGGGCTGCAGCAAGTGTCCAGATGCCATTATGATGAAATCTTCCCCACATATGCAGGTACATCTATGCACTTAGCAAGAGCTAGGTTACCAGTCAGGCAGGCATGCTACAAGCACAAGCATGCATTGTGGCCAATAGGATGGTGCATGACTTTCATCGAATTAGGTGAGACATGCCTTCTTTTTTGGGACAGTAATATCTTCAAGTAAACTCAATACCCCTCACACACTTCCGACCGATTAAATTTCTGACAAATTACAGGTGTCGCATGCATTCTGTCTATTCCAAAAAAGATTTATATATACTACATATCACGCGCACATGTGTGTTGCGGTATGCATGCGTCTAACTTGTAATCACGGAAAAATTAAGGGGAAGATCAACCGGAGTAGATACAATTCCAGTCCAAACTTCATGTAATCTATTGAATTTAAATTTTCAAGTTTATTTTATTGATTAGGAGGGAGGAGTGAAAGAATATCACTTTGGATCGATCTACGTAGCTAGACAGCTGGAGGACATGAAGGCTTTACATAATTGGCTTCTCGGGTCATTCTGCTGCAGCAAAACTTATGAGAAGTTAAAATTTACCATCACTTATGGAAAATATATAAACCCTACGGCCTTTGCCGACCCGACATCTGGCAACTACTCCAACGTTTTGCCCTCCCATGGGCACGTAAAATCTCTACTACTTAAAAAAATAGTAGCGTTCCCTTTCCTGCCGGCAGAGTACGTTTTGCCCACTCTTCGTCCAACATTCCTGTTTTGCAACATTCCTACCAATAAATACTTACCAAATATGTGTTTACCAAATAAAATCCTACTATTTTTACATAATCACATTAATATGGGCAGGTAAATCACGAGCTAACGTACTAGAATATTTATACCCCGTTGCAACGCACGGTCAATTATCTATATACACAAAATTATGGTAGTGATGCCATTTCCTATTGTTAAGGTCCATGTCCAGGAGACAATTAATTAAGGAGAGCACACAAAAGAAATTAGTTAACCTTAAGCATGCAGCAGCCACAAAAAAAGCATGCACAGGAGGGGAAGAGAGGGAGGGACCTTAATCATGGGCCGCGCCATGATGTAACACTTGGACGGACACCCCTCACCTACAACAACAACAAAGACCTATGGGAATCCCGACGTCTAAACTACTGTCCGTAGCTCTAAAGCTCCTTTCACCTACCAATATTTGGCGTTGCCACTTTAAACTACCATGGAAGGTTAGATCTCTAGTGACATAGATGCCTTCCAATGGCAGTACGTAGGGTTACCTACTGGCTAGCTTCCCCTTCCCTTATTTACGCACTCCTACGTGTCACTCTTTCCTACAAACTTGTTCTCCAGTGCTTTTCCAAGCTGGCTTTGCGGCTATTTTACACTCGTATCAATAGCGAAAGAAAAACAATTTTTTTCGCAGAAGTGATATCTTTCAAAAAGATTTATTATTTACCTTAGGTCTTGTTTGGATGCACTATGGCCCGACTCAATCACTTCTCATGGGCATTTAGTTTGAATCTCCTCCAATCTGAAGTGATCATCAGGCCTAATCCATGACTATCCAAACACGACCTCATGGAGTTTCGCGGCAACACTCACATACAACCTCGTCTCTATATAGTCCATAGTCGACTCATAAAAGAAGTATATATGTGCGTGTAGTTGTGGTACTGTATATAATGTTATGTATTTTGGCTAATAAGTTTCTTTCGGATCATGTGATGGCTCAACGGTTAAAACTATTCGTTTTTTCGTGGGAGCCCACGGGCTAGACTACACGTTAGGGTCAGCTCAATTAACAGAAGCTAATTAACTCTAGTTATCCAATTCAGAATCCCACGAAAAAGGGTAAAAATCACTGTTCCAAGACAAAAAGAAAAACAAGGAATGGAGAGAAGTACAAAGGAAGGTTAAACATAAAAAAGCAGGGATGAGATCAACATGCATGCCATACCTGTGAATCGTCCTCAAGATCCAGCTTGTTAACCAGGTAGCTCATCACTACTCTAACTGTCATCCTCCCGTCTCTTCTGGCCATGCATCAAATTCATACGACAGCAAGTCAATGTGGCATATATGATCAAAGCCATTGAAATAACACCACGGGAAGAAAAAAATCAAAGTAAACTAAAATCAAGAACCGGAATCATTCGTTTGGTGTTAGTTAGAGATCCAAGTGAATTAATGATGGTGATGCACATGCATGCATGTTCGGAGAAATAATCAAAGGCGCAAGTTTAGGAGCTAACCTAACCCTCAAGTAGCTCCTTGGTATCTGCGGCAATGGCGGCTCCCTCCTCCTGCATGGATAAACGGCAACCACATGAACCAACCACCCACATTGCCAAACTGACGAACACACTCGTTCAGCACGTATACGTAGACATGCATGTCGTACTCACTGGTTCTGCGCCGCCTGGAGCACGAACCACGTGCCGGCCTCGTGCGCCGGCGGAGGCGCCACCGCAACCACTACCCCCGCCGCCGACGCGGACGGCGACGAAGACCCTGGGAACAGCGACAGCCGGAGCTGCGGCGGTGGCGGTGGAGCGGCGGGTGATATGGACGTTGAGGGGCCTGCCTCATAATCAGTTCTTGGCCGTTTCTGGCGCGACGACGACGGCGAAGGCGAGCTCGGAGATACGCCGATCCCGAGCTGCAGCCAGGAGCTGGTGTCGCTGCTGCTGCTACTGCTGGTGCTGGGCTCCTGCAGGACGTCGTGCGGTGGTGGAGACGGCGCCGGCGGCTGCTGTGTTAGCTCTTGCTCCGGTTGCTGCTGCGCGTGCGTGGGGGCGGTGTCCTCCTTGCTTTGCCGGTGGGGGTGGGAGGGGTCCTGTGCCATGGCGTCAGGCTGCTGCTGTAGCGGCAAGGGAGCAACGACGGCGACGGCTGGTGGCGGCTTGTGCAGAGGCGAACGCTGACGGCGGCCGGCCCATGGGCGTGAGGGTGCGGCCGGAGGAACGTCACCATCCTCTCATGCCTTCTCCTCTCTTGTGGCGTTGCGCCGCGCCGCGGTCGACACCATGAGCGAGAAGGAGGAGAACAAGGAGGTGCAACAGGAGGAGAGGAATGTTCAAAGGGGAATGATGCCTAGCTTTCATATAGGTAGAGAAGGCCAATGTACATACATCCCTCTCTCCCTCTCTAAGTGCTAGAAACAAGAGAGAGAAGGTAAGATGTCAAGGGTGTATGTGCAGTGCCCAACTTTGATCTGTACTGGATGGATGGATGGATGTACTACAAGACAGGAATATTTTTTCCCCATTTCTTTATGGGAAAGGCATATATATGCTGAGGTCATCACATGCCATGCACTAGTGCGGTGTGTGGTGTGCCTGCCTGCAGTGTGTGACGATGACTAGTTTATGGTTAGCTTCTTAATTAGCTGGTTTTGTGTACATGCAGGGGTGTTAAATGTGTGGCCCAATAATCCTCCCTGCCTGACTGCAGGTGCTCTCATATTCCTTTCTCGTGGTTTTGTTTCCTGGTGATTATATGGATGGATGGATGGAACGCATGGGCTGTAAGAGTGGGGGATGCATCGATGCATTGCATTGCGTGGTTTATTTTAGATGAGACACCAACCACTCTTGTATGCAATTAACGTACTTTTGTTTTGTCACCTCAGCCTACGTGTGCGTGATGCTCACTGCATTCCGACCTTAATTCCTTGCCTCCCCTCCTCTCGTCAAGGCAAATCAGACGTTGATTCAGATGTTAATCTTGGGATTTACCTCTCAAGCACCTACTAGGAATGATATTGATGATGAAGGCAGTACTAGTTAATTTCACTACTCGTCTCCTGACTTTCCCAAACGGTTTTTCTTTTGTCTCTGCAGAATTTCTATATATAGCTAGCTACAATTCCAGAGCATGCACAGCCCAATTAACCTGCAGAGCTCCATTTCCCGGTGATAACCGGTGTCACCGCCGGGAACCAGACATACTGGCCAGCACCCAAATTTTAAACCGTGTCGTCTATTTTGATTTTTATTAAATTATTTGTTTGAAAATATGCAGTATCCTTTGACTAATATGGACATAGTCGGACTTTCATCACCAAAGAAGCTTTATGTACTTAGAACTCTCCGTGATTGATGCCACATCTTGTATAGTATTGAATATGTTCAAATTTCGAAAAGCCAAATACCGTCAGAAATTTGACTGGATCCAGCCAGTAACACCGGTCAAAAACCGGTTTCCGACCACCAGCGGAAACCAGACTAGAAACAGGAAACGTACTAGCTAGTATTGGGAAAAATGGCACTTGGACTGTGGTCAATGCCAAATTTGGCCCGTCTCCGAATGCAGCAGCAAAAGTGACCGTGTGACGACAGGACAGCCGGCGTGTGTCCAGTGTCGCGATGAGCGACCGCGATGCCATCCGGTCATGCTCGGCTGGCACGACAGCCTACGAGGCCGCGCGACAGGCCACGACAGCAGGCCCATCGCGTCGGCCGGCCACAACGCCAGGCTCATCACCTCCACGGGCCGCGAGGAGCGGCCTATCTCCCACCGGCGGGCAGGTGCAATTTTGTTTCATTTTTTGTTTATTTGATTTGATTTGTCATTTTAACAAGGTAGAAGAAGAGAAGAATAGTAAAGGGTAAAAAAAATGGAGGAGAATAGGAAACGAGTAGTGTGAGTAGAGGATAGGAAAAATGCTATGGAAACAAAAGTGACGGATGAATAATAAAGTGTCTAGTCACGCTTAAAAATACAAGATACAACACTAAACTTAAAGCAGTGAAGAAATGACATCATGTAGCAATACTAAATATTATTGTCTTCACTACGGCCACTTGTATTGGTCAACAATGTGGCCTGAATGGTAGGGCGCACGGGACGTGGTTGACCACTGCGGTGGTGGCACGTGTAGATGCAAGTATCATTGGTGCTGCAGCACCATGCTGTGTAGTCACTCACAATGTCTACCACCTCTTCAGTCTGTTTGCGAAGTTCTTCATTCTTATTTTTCTCTTCCATTAGTTGCTCCTTTAGCTTTTGAATCTTCAAGGCAAGATAATGCATATATGCCCTAATGTGAGGAGGGTTTGTAGGATCCATCCAAGACGTGATGTGGCAATCCTGTGTCTGCAAAAAGGGGATGTAAATTTGTTGACTCGAAAGTGATAGAGAGGTAAAAAGGGAAAGGGAAAAACAACTTGCGAAGTAGTACGGGCAATGCTAGAAGTGACGTCCTTGGCTCCCCCAATCATAGCTAACTTGCATGATGGCACCCTGGCCGTGTGTGCATTTCGATCAAGTAGGCATGGTGTGGTCCTCTAGCTCTATGTATTTGCGGAACTGAAAAAGTGGGGCGTAATCGAATATCATCTTGACAAGAAGCTTCAGAGGAGATGGATGAGGGTTAACCGGACCGTACAAGTCAGTGCCCGCCATAGGATTAGCTCTACTTCTCTCTATTCCATGGGAATTACGGCTTTTGTAAGCTTGGTACTCGTATCCTACCATATGTTTTTGGTGCCATGGGAGAATGAGTTTGATGATTTGGGGTAAGATAGCAAACCTGGTAGTTATTATAGTCGCCTGAAGGAGTTATAGTTGTAGACTTGCGGTGAGTTGTACCCAGTGTGTGGTCAACAGGTGACATAGTGTGGGGTCAAGCTTGTAAGAGGTATCATATGGTTTGGTCAAATCAGTACGAGCTGTCACGGCGTGTTGTCAAGTCGGTACGAGCAGAGGCAGTGTGTGGTCAAGTCAGTAACAGGTGGTGCAATGTATGGTCTAGTCGGTAACAGGTGGCGTAGTGTGTGGTCTAGTCAGTAACAGGTGGCCACTACTACAAAAAAGGTCATCCACTATATCTTATCACTGACTGGCAGGAAAAAGCCCGTCAGACTTATCACTTATCACTGACGGGCAGCCGGATACACGTCAGTGGTGACTCTATCAGATGTTCCGTTTCAGGTCATCACTGACGGGCACAAAAGTCGGCCCGTCAGTAATGACTTCAGCAGAAACACAAGATTTCACGAAAAGTCATCACTGACGGGCATGAAGATAGACGCGTCAGAGATGTCAAAATATCAGTGACGGGCACAAAAGTCGGCCCGTCAGTAATGACTTCAGCAGAAACACAAGATTTCACGAAAAGTCATCACTGACAGGCATGAAGGTAGACCCGTCAGAGATGTCGAAATATCAGTGACGGGCACAAAAGTCTGCCCGTCAGTAATGACTTCAGCAGAAACACAAGATTTCACGAAAAGTCATCACTGACAGGCATGAAGGTAGACCCGTCAGAGATGTTGAAATATCAGTGACGGGCACAAAAGTCTGCCCGTCAGTAATGACTTCAGCGGAAACACGAGATTTCACGAAAAGTCATCACTGACGAGCATGAAGGTAGACCCGTCAGAGATGTCAAGAATATCAGTGACGGGCAAAAGTTTGCCCGTCAGTGATGTGAATCCCGCCAACTCAGAAATTTCAAAACCCAAAATTTTTCACTTATCACTGACGGGTTAAAAAGTTAACCCGCCAGTGATGTGAATCCCGCCCACTCCGAAATTTCAAAACCCGAAATTGTAGAATCCCGCCGGGTATATAATTCACCTCAGTGCAGCGCACTCCACTCAACTCCACTCAAATCCAGATCCATATTTCTCTCCATCTCCCTTCCACCCTCCTCCTCTCCTCCTCTCCTTCCTAGAAGCACCCTCCTCAAGCATCCCACTGTCAGATCCTCATGCCCACTACCGGCCCCTTCTCCTCTCCAACTCCATGGAGTCACGGTGAGCACCCTCCTCTCCTCCCTTCCACCCTTCCACCCTTCTCTTCCTTCTCATCCTTCTACTAGTGCCTAAATTTTTTATTTTTTAAATTTTTTCTCGTATTTTTTTGTAGCAGCTCTATTCCCTCACGGTTCGGAATCCATAAAAATTACTGCATTTGGAGCTCGGGAAGAAGTTCAACGGAGGGAACGGAGGGTTCGGTAGCGAGATTATTCGTTCGGAGGATTCGGTAGGCCGAATTTGGAGTGAAATTTTTTTATTTTTTAAATTTTTTCTCGTATTTTTTTCTAGTAGCTCTACTCCCTCACGGTTCAGAATACGGAAAGATTACTGCATTTGGAGCTCGGGAAGAAGTTCAACGGAGGGTCGAAAGAGGCGACATTTCATTCGGAGGGGCAAAAGTCAGTCTTAGAGAGCGAATTTGGAGGTGAAAAAATGTACAGGTCTAAAGACGTGTAAGTTTATCAGATGCGCCTCGTCGATACGGTCATTTTGAGTGGTCGTGGACCCAAAACGGACACCGTATGCAAAAGTTACAGCCATTTTAGTGAAACCCTACCCGGCACTGCCCGGATAGGGCTTTTTTTGCGCCTCTGAAAACGTTATCACTGACGGGCATAATACTTCACCCGTCAGTGATGTGATTCATCACTGACGGGCATAATACTTCGCCCGTCAGTGATGTGAGTCATCACTGACGGGCATAATACTTCGCCCGTCAGTCTTAGAGAGCGAATTTGGAGGTGAAAAAATGTACAGGTCTAAAGACGTGTAAGTTTATCAGATGCGCCTCGTCGATACGGTCATTTTGAGTGGTCGTGGACCCAAAACGGACACCGTATGCAAAAGTTACAGCCATTTTAGTGAAACCCTACCCGGCACTGCCCGGATAGGGCTTTTTTTGCGCCTCTGAAAACGTTATCACTGACGGGCATAATACTTCGCCCGTCAGTGATGTGAGTCATCACTGACGGGCATAATACTTCGCCCGTCAGTGATGTGAGTCATCACTGACGGGCATAATACTTCGCCCGTCAGTGATGACTACTACAGGTCTTCCATGGCGTCCCCCGAACTGGTCATATGTGACGGGTCCGTGTTTCCTGCCCGTCAGAGGAAATGTGTTATCTGTGACGGGCGGGTGCACCCGTCAGTGGTAACATATGTTACCACTGACGATTAGTTCCTGACGGGCGCTCCACCCGTCACAGGTGGGCTGTTCCTGCCCGTCAGAGATGACCTGTTCTGTAGTAGTGGGCGCAGTGTGTGGTCAAGTCGGTAACAAGATTCAGTCAAGTCCGTAAGAGGTGGCGCAGCCCATGGTGAAGTCGGTATGAGCGGTATAGTACTTAATGGTGTGGAAATATTTAGTACAAAAAATATGCATACCATGTAGAGGACAGTGACATACGGTTCTAGTTAAATAAACAGAGTACAAGGTTAATATTTAATAAAAATAAGACTGCATACCACAATGGAGAATAATGTTACATATTTAATAGAAATAAACAAACTCGCGATAATCAGCCTCTTCTTGTTTTTTGCCTCGGTGGCATGTGCTCAGAGGGGAAGGTGAATTGTGACTACGGTGTCGGGTTGATTCGGAGATTGTAGGGGGGAGTTTGCTGACTGTCCTGCGTAGGAACTGGCTGAGTAGGAAACTAGCTGTAATGAAGCTCATCAGCTTGGAAAAGGTTGTCTATCCAATGATGGCCCTAAGAGCCCTTCGCCATATCGTGGGACGAACCATCCTCATAAGCGCGTGCTCCAACAAGGGACTGGTACTGAATATTTGAACAAAAAATGGGTTCTACACTGGGAAAACATTATCATCCATTGGTGAATCGACATGCTGCATTGTGTGTGAAAGATTATTGTACGTAAACACGTAAGATGGAATTTAAGCAAAGAGTGGACCTGTTAAATTTAAAATTTCATACCTTTCTATATGCACCTCCCTGAGAGCTCTGCCCCTCTCGTACGACGATTCCATGTCGTACTACGGCGATAAAGTGATCAATTGCATAGTAATATTAAATTTGCCATTTATTTTCTTTACTGAGAAGAAGACAACCAATTGTAAATTAAGTTGAACTTTCAAAAGTATGTTGTATCCTAGCTTCATTAGTTTGCCCATATATGAGTACGTATACTTCTCTGCTTGAACCTCCCTGAGAGCTTTGCCCCTGCTCGTCCGGCAAATCCATTTCATTTTGCATCAAAAAATCACATGAAGACTACATGTGGTATGTAACTGCAAATATTTGAAATGACATTCCTCTCTAAGGGCACCTCCCTGAGAGCTCTGGCCCTGCTTGTGCGTCAGTGGAAGTCATGTACCAGCTCTCCTAGAGGTGTTCTGCATGAGTGTCATGTCAGCACGTACGGCCGGCTACAAACGTAAGAAGTACAATCAAGTAAACATCTGTATGTTTAAGTTAACCTCTGATGTTTCAAATGACATACCTCTCGATCTCGACATCCAGGCTTGATTGTGCCTCACATGGACGCACGGACCTTTGCTCCGGCAAGTTGAAAATGCCCTTCGCATCTTCGTATATTTGCTTCACCTTCTGTACAAGGGATGGGTCCTGGTGACGACTTGTGCAAATGACAGATGTGGTAGTATCCTGGATGCGCAATGCCCTATCGAACTTCATAAAAAGATCGTTCATATACTTGAGGAATGACAGTCCTAACTCATAGTTCATATGATTTCTTACCGTGTTATCATGAACAGAAGCTCGGTGTTGATCCATCCCTATCCGTAGTTGCTCCGAATGCGTGACTGAAGCGGGTCTTCCTGGTGGAGTAGAAGTAAGCCTAGTGCGCGTCCTTGGTACATACCACCATAAGTATTCCTTATATGTGCACTCGTCGTACGGTCTACATATAACATCATATTGTAATCGTGCACTGTTACATAATTTTGCAAACAGATGAAACATATTTACCATTCTTCACGTGTGACCTCAAGTGCATCCCTGTTGTCCCATGTATCCTTCCATCCGCGTTGCACCTCCCTCCAATCATCATCCTTTCTGCCTTTCCTCTCCCACCCTGTGTTACAAATATCATATGATAAGTGTGAGTACAAAGAACCTAAATAAATGTAAATATTAATAAAGTTGGATTGTGACTTACTCATGTACTTTGGTTGCGAGATCTCTATTAGCTAGAGGGGGGCCCTCTTGGAAGAGACCAAACTGTCTCATCACACGTCGCGGTGAATACGGTTCCACCATGTGTTAGAATACCAGGTGGGAAGTTGTCATCCAAAGCTGGCTATCCCTTAAGCACTAATTGGACAAACCTGCAGGCCCGACACTGTTTATATGATCCTCTATCCAAGGGAACCATATGACGCCATGGTGATGTAACATCTCGAACTCCTGGTGGTAGAACACGTAGCACCGGGCCGACACTTCCTGACCCCAGGCTACTGTGGCATATCTCCACTGAGTGCCCATAGTGGGGCCATCACTGTAGTTCTCTCCTATGGGGTACGGGTGGACCAGCTCAGTGATTTGTG
This sequence comes from Stipa capillata, assembly GCA_019208055.1. NCBI lineage: Eukaryota > Viridiplantae > Streptophyta > Magnoliopsida > Poales > Poaceae > Stipa > Stipa capillata. The sequence goes on from JAGXJF010001880.1 coordinate 186,348, forward strand.
GCAGTCCAACAGGAAAGTGCTCCCAACACCACAACTGAAGCAAGGTATGGCAGAGATTTAGTATTGGTTCTTTGGCCTTCCTATGATGCGAGGCGTCGCACAACCCCCGGTATAGAGCACAAAGCACTGCAGATCCCCAGTTGTACCGTGGGACGGCGTCGAGCGGGCCATCAGCCAAAGACTCAGCTAGGTGGATGTAGCATGGATAAACTACATTACCGTGGGAAACATGTGCCAACCAAAGAGGAACAACAGGTACACAACAAGGTGGGTCCTCACTACCTCATCAGTGGCTCCTTCTAGGCACCTCTCAAACCTTCTAAGCCAGTGGAGAGGGACACTTCATGCAACGACACCCTTGTCTGTTCTAGGGATCTGAACAACAAATCTCGCACCCAAGTGCTCCCTCCAGTCGACTCTCCTAGGTGGTGGAACAACTGCCTCTCCTCTGATGGGCATACTAGTGATCATGGACACATCATGAGGAGTCACTGTCATGTCGCCCCAACGAAAGTGGAAAGTGTAAGTCTCAGATCTCCAGATATCGACTAGAGCAGACAACAGAGATGCGTCCAAAGTGAAAGAGCGGCCTATGGATGGCATCCTGATAAATGGCAGAAGTCCACTCTCCCAAAGACGTTGAACATACTACTCGTCTAGGTCGCAGTGTGTCCTAGGTCCCCTGAGATTGAAAGTTGGTGGAATGTCAACGCCACTCGCAAGCCAACACGGGCACCTATGTTGCTCATCGTAAAGTGGCTTCAGTAAGTCAGGCAATGGTGCCATGTCCTACAAGTACGAAATGAGGGGTTATTTAAGTTCAAAGGAAAATTAATGACAACACGATAAGGCGGTATTTTACAGAATAAGCCACATAGTTCAATATTACAAATTTAGGCACAAATAGTTCGAAACAAATGTAGTACAACTTAGAAGAAATATTACAAAGAAGAAAACAAGTTACACAGTTCCAGTCAAATTAATTATTACAACTTCTACAAAATGGTATAGATAGAACACCAACATCAATCGCTAGTTACGAGTCGACCCGCTTGGTGGATTTGGGCAATTCTTCCTGGTGTGGCCCGCTCTCTTGCAAATCTTACATATGCGTCGTTCTCCCAGTTGGCTTTCACCCATGTCATTCCTGAAATGAGCTGAATGTCAGCGTCCCTTCTTGTGTTGCTTCAAAGCTGCATTGGACACCCATTCAACAAGACCAGGCCAGACATCCTTGTAACTCATGTCTAGACCATACGAGCTAAACTCGCTACTCCATGTGCCCAGAAGATGGTGGATGTCAAAGTATGGAGACACATACTGCTGTGAGGCCTATTTCATGTGTGAGCACACCTCATACACATGTGAGTAAAGTGCAGCAACTTTGGCTTGTTATAGGTGCAGGTGCAGACAGCAGCATCAAGCTTGCATTCGTGCTTTCTATCATCTCTAACATGATTGTTCACATGCTTTCGCGTTAGCCGAATCTCATACTTCCTCCTCAATCCATTAATAACTCGGATGTCATGGCTCTGAGATTTCTTAATTTTTCTATCCATGTACCTCTGCATGACTTTAAACCATTGCTTTCCTTTGTCCATATTTTCCTTAGCCACCTTGTATCTGTTATAGAAGTAACCAACGGTCCGTGTCCAAGTTTCATCAAAGATGGCAATTATTGGGAGGCACCGAACACCTGTAAGCACGCCATTGTAAGCTTCTGACATATTTTTTGTCATTATGCCATACCTTCGGCCATCTGTGTCACGAACCAGCGACCATTTCTCCACCTCTGGAGCATGTCGGGCGATCCACTCAGAAAGAGTCTTAACTCTCCTAGTCGCTCCCGCATTAGGATGCACTGGCTGTTGTCCCTCCCCCTGGGACTAACCACTATACATTGCTGTTGCTGTCTCAAGTGTTGTCCAAATAGCCTGAAACTTTCTCAACTGATTCTACATGCACATCTTCTTAAAATTCTTTATCAAATCCTTATTTTTGAAGCGAGTGAAGAAATTGGCTGCCAGATGCCTCATGCACCACCTGCTTTCAAGATCACTCCACCTATACAGAACTGGAGCAGTGTTCTTCAATGTGTTAATTGCATTCAGCAGCCTTGCATTACGATCACTTATAATGCACATGTTAGGTTTATCTTGCATAATAGATGTTTTTAGATTCACAAGGAACCATAGCCAGCTATCTATGTTCTTGCTCTAAATGATTGCGTAAGCAACTGGAAGGACTTGATCATTTGCATCTGCTGCGATAGCTACCAATAGTGTGCCCTTATACTTTCCCATGAGGAATGTACCATCCATGCAGAGCACCGGGTGGCAGAACTTGAAAACCTTTATAGTTTGACTGAAGACCCAGAATACACTATCAAGAATTAAATGACTGGGTACTCCATCCGGATGTGGCCTATCAAGCTTATTTATGTAAGTGCCAGGGTTTGCTTCTGCTATCTAATGGAGCATTCTTGGGACATAGTTATACCCATACTCGTATGTCCCGAACATCCTCTCTATCACCTTCTGTTTAGTTCTTCTGACCTTGCTGTAGCTGACTGGAAACCCAATTGCATCAGTCACATCCGACATCAGTGCCTTTGGGCCCACTGTTATATCCTCTAATACTAAGTGGTACACTTTCTCCACCACATATGCAGCAGTGACATTGCAGTGCTGTGTCAATGGCTCTGATAGCTCTCATGTATGATCTACCAGCACTGTTATCGCAAAATTCTTCATAATCCCCACTCCTTGGGTTGCACGCACTCTTCCTAGACAACCCGGACGTATACATACAACCTTCAAATTTGTTGGGTTTAACCTTAGCATGCTTGCTTGGGAATTGCTGTCTGACCATGAGCGTGGAGTCATCAAAGCCCCAGTGCGAGTTGTCCTCCTGCGAGATGGCTCAGCGTTGTATACTCAGTTCATCCATTTCTTTCGCTACCGCAGTTTGAGACGGACCACCACCCCCTCCCTCTTCACTGTCATCAGATTCTTCGTCAGCTTCTTCATTAGAATCCAGCTCGATCAGCATGTTTGGTATGATTTCATAGCAGTCGATACCACTAGACCAAAATATACCCGCATTTTTGTTCATGATGAACTGATCTTCAACCACCATGGGAGGGCCCACTGTTGCCGCTACTGCTTTAGTTACTCCTATGGCTGCAAGTTGTCCCTCTCCAACTGCACTGCAGCCTTATTCACCGGTCAACAATAGAGGCCTGTCAACAAATTTAACATACATCATTGGTTGGCCGTACATCACGGCTCCAGGAGTGCTTACAAGCCGTATGGACCTAGCCCATGATGCATTGCTGGTCATCTTGTATAGCTCCCAGAAGGGGTCAGATAACCCTTCATCCGGATTCCTACACGTTACTGCCGCAATTACAGTATATTGTACTAAACAAACCGCTGATTTTTATTTTACTTACCACATTTCTTCTTCTCTTTTGTCTATCTGCGTCTTTCTATTCTTCCTCTGGACCACATATAGTAGCAAGGACAGAAGATTGCAAGAGAGCATGGGAGAAGAGAAGTGAGAAGCACTGCGGGAGCGAGTGAGAAATGAGGCGATTAGGGGGGGTTTTTAAGAGGTGCCGAAGGCCTACTCATAGCGCATGCACGGGCAACTTTGTGCACGCGGAAATTGCACTACCCACCCTATCGCGTCTACCCAAAGAGACAGGAGCTAGCTAGTCATGTCCCGTCCCGTCGCCATGTCGCTTCACTACTTTCGGTGCACGCGTGATAGCCCAGCCCACCTGTTGCAGCCGGCAAGGCCAAAGGAGTGGCGTCGCGTCCGCCAGCATCGACCGGGAGCTGTCGCGGCTGGCCGGAGCAATAGCCTCCCTGTCGTGCCGCCCGTGGCGGCCCCGCTGCTATCGCGGTTGATGGGCATGACAAGGGTGCATCGCTTGCGCTCACCACGACGGGTGACACGCGGCACCTATTGGGCCCGTCGCGTGGTCACTTCTGCCGCTGTGTTCGGAGACGGGCCAAATTTGGTGTTGACCACAGTCGCAGGGCCAAAAGTGCCATTTTTCCCTAGTACCGAATGGTTTCGAACAGACTTGAATCCACAGTTAAAAGTACACATGCACGGCATACTTGAGCTCCCGCAGCGCAGATATGGTGGCAAAAAGACAATTTTAGTCCCCTTTCGAGTGACAATAGCACTTTTAGCCCTTTCAAAAGTGAAATTTGACCCCGCGAAGCAACAGACATGCGACACGTAGCATTTGTAGTGGGTTGGACCCGTGACAGGTCACATGTCGTGGATCCCGCTTGCGAAAGCATGTTGGCCACACAACAGGGCCACATGTCGCGGTCTAGAGGCGTGAGGCCACGGGTCGCGCCTCTAGGCCGCGACATGTGGCCCTGTCGCGCGGCTGTCGCATACGCCAATACGCTGTCGCGAGTGGGACCTGCAATATGTCCCCGTCGCTGGTTGGGCCCACGATATATACCACGTGTTGTCTATCCATTACTTCGCGGGGTCAAATTTGACTTTCTGTTTTGGGGGGGGGTAAAATTGCTATTCTCACTCGACAGGAGTTAAAATTATATGTTTACCCAGATATGGTGTCCTTCTCATGTCATTTCCCAACTATATTAGAATTGAGATATGAAAAGTATTTAAACTAAAATTAGAGCCCTTTGGTGTTCTAGAAAAGAGAGAGAGAATCCTCTCTGGGCACACCCAAACACAGCTGTCGATCATTCCAAATAAATTTATTTTTATTTATACCAATATAAAAACACAAGTTAAATTTGATCCGATGAATCCAAATAATCCAAAAAGAATTGATCCAACAGATGAGAAAATAAATTAAAATCTTGCGTCCTATAATCACTAACGCACTAATTATCTACTTAATTATACAATTACTATTGGCCTTTACATCACCTTGATGTTTCAAATTCCATTATATTTTATGCTTAACTTGCCCATTCTCTTAGTTGCTTATGTAAATGTTTCATATGATATATCTTTCCTCTCAATTACATATATTAGTACATATTTTATACAATATATATTATGTAAAATGTGTATTACACATACAAGTACGATTGCTAGTTTGTAAAAAATATGTACACCTTACCAGCTGATTAGTCTTGAACCACATGACATTGACACACTTTGAACGCATTTTCTTTAATTTTGCAGGGGCATGCCCAATAAGATGATGCAATATAACCGTGGCAAAACTTGAATGCACCGCAGCATCAGTTAAATTGCTGAAGTATTGTACACTACTACAAAAATGAGATTTTTGGATCCTACATCGAAAACAGACAGGAAGAACATCCACCTCAGTCGGTTTAGTTGAGATTACCGGTTGCAAAATATTAACCGGCTGAGATAACATATCATCTTAGTCTGTTTACAGAGTGAACTGACTATATAAATAATACAACAAGTTCATTATACGCAACTGACTGGAATGTACGTACTATTACACTCGGTGTTTTGTTTTGAACCGGCTGGAAATGTAACTCAGTCAGTTTTTGTGCTAAACTGGCAGTAAAAGTTTTTCAGAATTTTGGACAGTACACAGAACATAACACAACTGCAATTCTTAATTAATGCAAAAGACTATTTTTGGATTATAAAATATGGCTTAACAAATCCGAATGACTATTTCCGGATTAAGCATTACCCAGTAGTAATTAGATATCTAATTTAATACTAATTTATGTACAGTAGCCTACGCCTCCTCCTCGGCGGGCCTTTGGCACCGCAATAGCCGGATGCGCCTTGGAGGTCTCCTCACCGTCGGAATCGTCGAAGTCGGCAGCGTCGTCATTGTCCTCCTCCAGCTGTCGTTGTCATCTCCGTCGGAGTCATCAGTGACGGCGGTGTCACACCCCGTTTTAATGAAACCTGAAAATTAGGGTTTACAAAAACTTTTCATACTAATAATACTTTTAAGTGAACCCTAACTGAAACCTTGTTTTCAAAACATGAAAGCGGTACAACTCTAGAACCCTATCCTTTCTCCCCTCACGGCACCCTCACCACCAAAGTATGGTAATCTTCCATTCCTGTCTTTCCTCAACACCTATTCTATCAAACTCCGAGTTATTTCTTCCTCTCGGCAAGAAATCCTAATCCCTCTTTCATCGACTATCGAGCAACTTCATTCTATATCCTTTGTGATCCTAGAGATGGAATCCTACTCTCCATCTGACCCCCAACCTCCTGAACCCTAATCTGCTGAAACCCTAAGCTTCGGCACTCTCTGTTGTTTCCGCCACCAACCCTATGCATATTTATGGGTATACCAGTGGCACTTCTCGAACCCTAACCCATCCTGACCTCCTATGTTTATCCTAAATCCATCACAATCATATATATACTTAAATCTCCAGATGTATGTGGGCACATACACTCTGAACTCTATTTCGCTTCTTCCGAGCAAAGGTGAAATCCAAAACCGTAGCTCCCTTGCGGTTTCCCCTTTTCACCCTGTGAAACTCTGCGGGCCATATATATGCTTCCACCGCCGATATCTGTGCGAGCGTGTGAACACGCACCATACAATAAAACCCTAAATCTACCATTCCTTTGTCTATTCCACCTCTAAAAATCCTGCTCAAAATTTTGGAAACCCCCTACATATGATCTAAGCATAATTTTACAGAAACATGGTGAAGTACAGTTCTAAATTTTCAAAATATTTAAAATTTAAGTTCGAGGCAAATTTGAGCCTTGAACTAGAACCCTCCAAAATAAATTTCCTAAAAATCCTAAAAAATTTATCAAAACCCTTGACATCGATCCTAAACATGTTATGAAATAATATTGGTACTTCGAGTGCAAATATTCCAAAATATTTCAAATCATAGTCTGAGCAGTTTTTGACATTTGAATAAACCCTAAGATTTAAACATCAGAAAAGTATATAAAAATTTGGGGAGGTGAATTTTAGTATCTATACCTCAAAACCATGCTCAACCATCCATGTTATGTTCAAAAATTTCAACTAGTCTTAAAAGTAGAATTTGGCTGATTCTAAATCCAACTTGTTTTTCCCTATTTAAAATATTCAAAATAATTCTCAAAATTTTTGGGAAGTATTCTCCTCGCATATTGGCTCCAATTTTTCAATAAAAACCTACCACCCCTGTGCAACTTTCTGTCTTGAAAATTCATCCCAAGTGCCAGGGATTTTTTGTTCTGTTCTTCCTTGTTGAACCTTCCTCTCCTTTTGCTACAGCCACCCATATTGCACCAACCGAACTCACCCTACTTTCCTTCCATGTGGGCCTTGGGCCCTGTCACGGGGATTTCGCGGCAATACTCATTTTTATGTAGGATTGGGGGCGCAAGAGGATGATCGAAGGGCGGTTCACACAAGTATTTTACCCAGGTTCAGACCCTCTATGGAAGAGGTAATACCCTACTCCTGTTGAATATCTTCCTGGTCTTGTGTGAGGAGGATTACAGAAATGGTGGTTGTTGTTCTTGTTCAGAGGAAGAAGAAGCTAAAAAACTCTCCCTCTTCTTTTTCTCTGTCATCCCGCGTGGGAGCCCTAGCCTTGCCTTATATAGGAACGGCAAGGCTTGGCTTTACAAGTGCCAACTCGGTCAGTCGGCTGGGTCGTGGTTATGGCTCACTTAATGTGCACCATAACTCTACCTATTGCGCCCGGGTAACGTCCGCCTTCATGCCGTAGTAACGCCTGGGCTTGATGGCAACCGGCCGTTACTTCCGAGTGGATTCTGTGGGCTGTGTTCGGCCGAGTGGGCCTCCTGCAGTGGATTTGGGCCACCCCAGGCTTATTGGACCGACTCCTTGTCTTGGGCCTATCCCTTAGGGGTCCCGCTATCAGTAGCCCCCCAAGTGCTTCAGGGTCTCGATGCAGGCGCCATCTGGAGGGCGAGCTGCGCGTGCCTCCGAGTTGACCGTAGAGAGACCTTGATGGACTCCCGAAGTACCTGAAAAGGTTAATTTTGAGCTAATAGCGGATTAAGTCCCAGTGATACCCGTGTTTTCCTGCTGGGAAAGTCGGCTAGTGGCCTGCTGGGAGGCGTATCATAAATTCTGAGTGAGTTCGAACAGCGTCCGGGCTTATCCGAGTTGGTCGTTGCCAGCTTGTACCCGAAGGGGAATGCTTTTGATGTTCAGCTTCGAAACCGAGTCTTCGAACTCTGGCATTTGTTTCTGAATCAGAGACCATCTTGTGCCGCTGGGGATGTCGAGTCTGTCCTTTGCTCGGGTGTTGCCGAGTGACCCGAACCCGGTCGGGCCGGTCATCGACACCCGTTTGCAGAGCTGGTCTGCTTCCGAGTGTGCGCAGCCGGTGTGCCTCGGGTTGTTTGGTAGAACTAGTGCAGCCTTTGTGCTGCGGGCCGAGGCCGACCCCTGTCCGATTCAGTAGCCGCCTGTGTTGCCACCTGGTCTCGTCCGACCCGGTCAAAGCCGGCTCGCGGTCATACGAACCGTTGCGACTGCAGGCGACGTCATGCGGAAACTTTTTGTCACATCAACTTTTGCATTAAATGCGATCAGTCGACTGGGCGAAGTTTTTGCAACGGGGCGCTTGGAGTGCCGGGCCGTGATGATTGCTCCTCGAGTCTCACGTGAGGCGTGCGCGGGGCGGCCGTCGCTGTAGCACTTTGTGGCCACGCGGGGCGTATTTCCAGGCGGGCGGTTCGTCTTCCCTTTGCATAAAAGCGTGCGCAGAAGGGGGGCGGTTCCCATCTGCTCCTTCGTCGTCTTCGCTCAAACCGCCACAAGCCTCTTTCAAAAACTCCGCTTGCTCGTTCCCTCCGACCTCGATCATGTCGCGCGCCGGCAAGAGCAAGAAGAGTGACGCTGGATCCTCCTCCGCTGCTGCACTTCCCGATGACTGGACGAAGGGCGACTGGGTCCTGTCGGTGGTGACCGACTGGATCCTGGCCAGCCTTGCCATCGAGGGCATGCTCCCACCTCGGGCGATCAGCAACTGGAGGTCGCCATACCTGGAGGCGAAGCCCGCCCCGCACGAGCACGAGCAAGTGCTGCTCCTCCCGTTCGTCGAGCGGGGCTTGTCACTGCCGCCTCACGACTTCGTGCGAGGGCTGCTGTTCTTCTACGGCCTCCAACTTCACCACCTCAACCCCAACGGCATTCTGCACATTGCGTGTTTCATCACGCTGTGCGAATGCTTCTTGGGGACTCGGCCCCATTGGGGGCTGTGGAAGAAAATTTTTGTGGTGAAGGCGTAGCCGATCAAGGCCGGCGGGCGCCTTTCCATCTGCGGTGGAGCCGGCGTCCAGGTCAAGTTCGGCGCGAAGTACTTCAAGCTGCAGCTCCCTGACACCGTGCGGAGGTGGCAAGACGGGTGATTTTACTGCTCGGACGAGCGCACGCCAAGTGCGCAGGAAGGGCTCCCGAAGTACGTCGAGGGTCCCCCGGTATGTCAAAAGTGTTGGAGCGCCAAGCCTTCCAACGCAGAGATGCCCGAAGTCAAGTGCCTCATGAGGAGGATCCAGCGGCTCCAGGACAGGGGGCTCACTGGTGTCGACCTCATCATCACCTGGTTGAGTCGGTGGATCCAGCTGCTGCAGGCTAGGGCGCACCCGATGTGGGAGTACTCGGGTGCTTCCGACTCGACCAGGGTGTCGGCGCAGGAGCTTTTGGATCAGAACTTACTAGAACTCCTAAAGAACCTGACCAAGGAGCGCTCCAGTCTCAACAGGGCACTGCATGTGGTGCCCTATTCTGCCGCCAACCCTCCGCCGACTGTAAGTAATTCGTCTTCCGAGTCAAACTCTTTTGTTTCTTACTTTCTTCTGAAACCGAATTCTTTACGTTTCAGACTCTGCTAAACTTGACCTCCATGCCGCCCCTCCCCGAGCTAAATCCAGCTCCAGAAGTCTTGGATGACGTGGAGGTCGACGAAGAAGCCCCCGAGGGCGGGGACTCGGAACGGGGCCGAGGTCCGGCCGACTCGGGCGACGAACCAGATGACACTTCCAGCTCCGGAGCCTCGCGGGCTACGGTGGAGTCGGAGTAGGCCGAGTCGGCCTCCAAACGAGCGCAGGCTGAAACCGCCAGCCCCACGGTGTAGGTTGCTACCCGCGCCTCTACACCGGCTACTGCCCAGTCGGCGCCTCCTTCCTCCTCCGGAGCTCCGCCCGCCCTGGGGAGGTTCAAGAAGACGGTGGTCAAGATGATCCCCATGACCAACAGGTACGCCGTCCTTTTGCTTGCCCTTGACCTTTTGGTAGAAATTTATGGTCATTCTGAAATCGATGCGTAACTTGTTTGCTGCAGCGTCCAGAGGAAGCTCTCTGAAAAAGGAGGCTCCTAGCCCGGCGCGTCCTCGGGGCCGATTTCCGCCCAGCAGTCGGGATCGGTTCCCCCGGCTTTGGTTGCTGCCGAGCCCGTTGAGCAATCGGAGTCGGTTCTCCCGGTTCCGATTGCTGCAGAGACAACCCAACTGTCGGAGCCGGTTCTCCCGGCTCTAATCGCTGCTGCAGCGATCGCACAGCCGCCCGCTGCGCCCACACCGGAGGTGCCGGAGTCGACTCCGGCTGAAGATCCATAGCCCCCGCCAACTCCGGCTGAAGATCCGGAGCCGAACCCGGTGCCGACGGTCACTGTCGGCGCCGACTCCTCCGAGCCGGCAGAGAAAAACAAGGGTCAGCTCTCCACCGAGTCCCCCTCGGCAGTTGAGCGATGCCTTGTGTTGGCTTCCTCATCCTCGGCGGAAGGATCAGCACCCGGTCCGCTGAATGTCCCCGCTTCCATCCCGCAACTTACGTTGCTAGGCTGCAGTGCAGAGGAGTGCGCGGCAGTGCAGGATGCCATGCAACGAGTCGCTGCCCTTGGCGCCAAGCTGAGGGAATTCGTAGACGTGGTTGGCACGCTAGCGGACTCGGCCAGTGTTCTGGAGCATTTCGTCGGGGTAAGCTCTCGCAATTGAGCTTCATTTCATTTTGACACTGGGGGTACGGTCAGTGCACCCAGTGGCTGTAGCCCCCGAGTCTCGAGTCCACTGTTTGAGTTGGTTTGAGACTTATTAACTTGGGTCTCACTGACTCAGATTTCCCTCATGTCCAGATGGTGGTCCGACTCGGCAGAAACAGCCAGGCACTCATGGAGAGGAATGTGATGATGAATAGTACGGTATCCCGCGTATTAGGGGTATCCATGTACAGATCCCCGGGACTTTAGGAAGGTACGACGTATCCGGTAAGGATCCCTGGATGACAAGGTAACCCCTCTCAGGAAGGGAAGACTCCCCTTAAACTAGGAAGTCAATCCCGATGTTTAAGAAGACCAGAGTCCTACTCGGGTGTAAGTCCACGTCCAGTACGACCCTGGGAACCCCCTATATAAGGATCAGCAATCCCATAGGGGAGGACAGGTCTTTCTAGTCATAGCACAAGCAGCATAGGATCTCCGGAGGCGAAGCCCTAGAAGTCCCGCTGCCTCGAAGGAGTTGAGCCCGGTGGTTTAGCTAGATTAGTCTAGGATTAGGCCTAGGGTAGCCACTAACATACACCCCCTATTGTAAGCGTGTTCTCCATCAATATATAGCAACAGGACATAGGGTTATTATCCTGAGGGAGGCCCGAACCTGTATAAAAACGGTTGTCCCCTGCTGTCAGAGCTCCTGGAACTTGGGCCCTAGAGGTCCCTACCCCCCAGTAATCATCACTCCACGAATACCGTAAGATCGCCGATTCACCGATCGTCGACAGATGGCGCTGACCGTGGGGACCTCTCCGGACCAAGCCGTCCAGGAGGAATCAGAGTCGGCAGGACGCGCAACTAAGCGCGATCAGATCCCAGCGCCGGTTGCACAGCCCTCACCGGTTTTGACCGAGGAGGAAGCAGCAAACCCGGCAGGAAAACCGATCGCAATCTCGCCCCGTACTGGGTACTCGGACCAGGGTTTCTACGACAACTTTGGCCCTATGGACTCGTACCCGGTTACGGATCGAGTGGATTTCAGAGAGTACGCCCCTGGAGAGGACTCGGATGGCGAAGCAGATCACTTCAGAACCGAGTGCGCCAGGGCCTTCAGCGGGAAGTTGGTCTTGAACGACGACTTCCCGGCAGGAACGACCAGCCCCATGGTCGGAATCTCTCCTGCAAACTCTGATCGTGAGAACGATCAAGATCGTACCCACGTCGCGTCCGATGAGGACAACGTGATGGAATACGAGTACACATCGTCCAGCCAAGGATTTCGGATGGTGCTCGCGATCGACGATGGTCGAGAAGGCCTCGAAGATCAGAATCTGCCCGGGGGCTCGCAGCAGCACAATGCAATGGCTGCCTCCCACGTGAGCGGGGGCTTACCTGCCGCCGGGGAAAGAACTCCCCGCCGAAACGGAGACCGGCCTGCCGCTGTGGAGAGATCCCCCCGGGAACGAGGGAGTACGTGTCCCGAACTACTCGAAGACTTGCGGAAGTGCGCAATCTGTTGTCACAGCCTCCCGTGGCGGATTTATCGACACCCGCGGGTGTGCAGTGGCTGCAACGGCTGGGGGCTGACCTCCAAGAGGCTCAGAACCAGGCCAAATCTTCTCGAGCCCAATCGGTGACCCGTAGCTCCACTCGGGTGAACACCCCTCCTCCGCTAGAAGAACGCGATCGGGAGGGACGACACCCCAGGAACAGGTTTCCTCAGGGGGAGCCACTGGTTGACCTCCGAGAACAGCTCGATAAACACCGCCGCCAAAGGCGTCAACAGGAGCAACAGCCTTCTCGGAGAGACCACGTACAAAACGCTAGTGCTCGGGGCCGAGCCTCGACCTCGAATAGCGGCGAGAATGCACCTTATCGGGGGGCCTTCAGTGGATGCCAGGCACTATCCCAGGAACTCCGTCAGGTACGCTGGCCTTCTCGTTTCAAGCCCAGCTCGCTAGAATCGTACGACGGAACCACGAATCCCGTGGAATTCCTTCAGATCTACACCACCGCGATCGAGGCAGCCGGCGGGGACGAGAAGGTTATGGCCAACTATCTTCCTACCGCCCTCAGAGGAGCCGCTAGGACGTGGTTGACGAATGTACCCCCAGGAACTATCCGTTCGTGGGGACAGCTATGCGACATGCTGCTCGGGAACTTCCAAGGTACCTTCCCAAGACCTGGTCGGGTCGACGATCTATTCCTTGTTGTCCAGTGACCAGATGAGACCTCCCGAGAGTTTACCAAGAGGTTTACTGCTGTCCGCAACACTATCCCTGAGATAATGGACTCGGATGTCATCCGCGCCTTCACTCGGGGCAGCAGAAACGAGATGTGCACGCACGACCTGATCATGCGGCCACCGAAAACCACCAGGCAACGCGGGGTGAGTCGACCAGTTCTCCCGTCTGGACGAAGGGCGATTCGCGTAAAACTAAACGCAAGAAGAAACCCTCCGGAGGGAACAAGGAGAAAAGGATCAGAGCCGACGAGGTAATGGCCGAGATCTCCGAGAAGCGTACCTGGTGACCACGCCCCAAGGATAAACCTACCACATGTTCCGACAGGTCATCCAAGCCCTGGTGTGATTTTCACCAGACCGACTCGCATGATCTGCGACAGTGTCGCATCTTCAAGAAGTATCTTCGGGAAGAAAGAGAGAAGTTCCGCGAGGAGAATCCTCAGGTCGCTAATAACAGTCGAGAAACGACTTTCGACGACGATGACTCCACTCCTGAGCCTTTCCAGGGGCATGTCAGAGCAATCGAGCACATATTCGGGGGCTCAACCTCTTACGAATCCAAGAGGCAATACAAGGCGATCGCCCGAGAAGTTCTCGCGAGTGTACCGCGGGTCCCTTGAGCGATCAAGTGGTCCGAGGTCACGATTTCCTTCGACCAGACCGATTGCCCCGAAAATTGCGCTCGACCAGGACGATACCCTATTGTGGTCGAGCCAACAATCAACAACTGCCGAGTGGGTCGCGTATTAATAGATGGAGGGAGCTCCCTCAATATCCTATTCACCAACGCCCTCGACGCAATGCAAGTGCCACAATTGTCTGTTCAGACAGTAACGCACGCGTTTCACGGTATCGTCCCGGGCTCGTCGGCCACGCCGATCGGGCAAGTCACGCTCCCGGTTACCTTCGGTACGCCGGAGAACTTTCGAACAGAGAAAATCCTGTTCGATGTAGTCGATTTTGAAACAGCATACAATGCTATCTTGGGGCGCCCTACTCTGGCCAAGTTCATGGCAGCTACGCACTACGCCTACCAGTGCATAAAGATGCCCGGCCCAAAAGGTGTCCTCACGATAAAGACCTCCCCCAGAGAAGCACTCCTCTGCGACAAGCGCAGCCTTGACCTCGCAGAGCAGCACCTGCCATCTAACCAAGACGCCAGCGTGGCAGCTCCCGCCACCACGTTGTCAAGACCATCTCTGCGGCTACGAGCGACAACTTCAGAAAGTACCCCCTCCAAGTCGGAGAAAGAGTTCCACGACTAAGTCGGAACAGGGAGAAAACAGAGCCTTCCCCTAGACAGGACAACGGCTCCTCGGGAGAAGCCGCCCGATCCAGGTCGCTCGTGCCAACGGTAGAAAGGTCACGTCCATTAGAGAGTCCCGTGCAACCACCTTCGGTAAGATCGCACGACCGTCGCCTCCTCATCGGCAGATTCCAAAGTTGCACCAACTCCAGCCTTAAAGATCGTGAAGCTATGAACAAGTCGATGATAAGACGCTCCGGGCGCCGCCGCCCAGCATGCGCACTCAACAAAGTTTCGTCAGCGGGTCACGACAAGAGGACGAGAGTCTCTAGGGCAACCGGCGACAAGCTAAATGAGGAGGGGACGGCTTAGTTTTTCTTAGTTTTCATAGAATTATTTTTCTTACAGCAGCCTGTAAAAGACACAGTTTTGAATTATACCAAGTCTTTAGTTCATTGTTTTTCATCATTAATTATTTCAGACTGCCTATCCGAGATATCTCTTGAAAAGTCAGTCGGGGGCTGGATAAGAACACGGCAAGTTGATGTACGAGTACGAGTACCGTCTTCTTCGACCCGCACAAGGGATAAGGGTTCTGCGCTATAACTGTCAGGGACGCAAGGAAAACCCCTTAACGTGTTTGCAAGTGACAGGGGAGCCACTGAGCCCCTCCACCTGACCAGACCTAAGGCCTGGTTGACTAAGCTCCCCAGTTCCGTAGCAATGTCCCCTGATCCCGAGTAAAGGAAGGGAAAAAGGTGCGAGTACAACTAGATCAACGGAACTCGTACACTTATCCACGTCTTCGACTACTCGGAGCAGAAGATACCTCGGGTAGAGTGAGCTTTGTTAATCGGGCAAGTGTAGAATTTGCTAGCCAAACACCGGAGTCTTCCCTCAACAGAGGAATACGGAGGCGCTGCCATGGCCACGACAAGCTGTACGAAAGACACCTTATCGCGTTTACTGATGACGAGGAGCCACGGAGCCCTCCATCCGTCTAAACCTAAGGATTGGTCAATCACAGCAAGAACGACCTACGGCACTATTCATATACCCACACCGAAGGGAGGCAAAGGGCACTGGTTCCGACTAAAGTCTACGCTTGCATCCGACAAGATTTCACATAAGCAGATCAGACAAGGTTTCGAAAAACCAAAAAACACACAAGTTATTGCACAGTTACTAATCACAACCTTTATATAAAAGTATGCTATTACAGAGTCCTACTCTAGGCCAGGCGCCTGGACCCGATCGCCAAAGGCGTCCGCTGCTTCCTGCATAGCGTCGAGAAGCTTCTCTTCCTCGCCCTCTAGCAGGTCGGCAGCGAGCGCCTCCAGGGATATGTCCGGGTGCCTGCGCCTCAGAAGAGCCAAAGCAAAGGCCACGGCATCGCGTACACCTTGCCGGAGCTCGTCTTCAAGAAGCTTCCCGACGGTAGGCTTCAGCTGGGAGACGGACACTGTCAGATCTACTAGGCGGTTGGCCGGAGCAAGACCCGGGGGGACAACGACGCCGACTTCGCCCAGCGCCTTCTCGAGCGTGCCCAAGGCCTGCTCGAGGTCTTCCTCCAGTTTTCCCGCGTAGGACTGATTCCTTTGCAGGGAAGACTCCGCGTCCGAGAGGCGTGCCTTCGAGGCTGAAAGATCAGCCTCGACCGCCGCCCGCTGTTTCTCAGAGTCCTCAAGGCGCTTTTGCAGCACCTCGTTCTCCGCCCGCCATCTCCCAGACTCGTCGAGGCGCTTCTTCAACTCCTCGTGTGCCAAGTCGAGTTCCGCTTGGGCCTTCTCGAGTGGAGCAACCCGGGAGATAGCGAGCTGAAAAAGAACAGGTTAGTACGAGCATAGTAAAATTACCTTATCACTAATCGTTCGTGCGTTACCTGCAGCAAGGAGAAGAGGCTAAGGCTTTCCGGTGCCGAAGGACCCGAAGGCACGGCCTGCTCGACCAAGGCCAACTCCGACTCCAGCGCCGGGGACTGCTGCTACTCAATAGGAGCCGACGACGACTCCGGCGCGGGGGTCCCCTGCTCGACAAGGGCCGGTGCCGACTTCGACGCTGGGGGCTGCTGCTCGGCATCCGCCCTAGTCGGGGTCCTGGCGGGAAGGATCGACACCCTAGTCACCAAAAACAATCAAGTCAAGCCTTCAGCAAGGCGAGTCAAAAGAAAAAGGCGAAAAAGGAAAACTAACCTCGAGCGTTTCCCTGCTGGAGGAGGCTTCCTTGCCAAGGCACCCGAATCTCGCTTGCCAGAAGCCAGTGGTGCCTTCCCCTTGTCCGCCACGGTCTCCTCCCCGAGAACGGTCGTGGGAGTTGGTTCCTTGGGGAGTGGGCTGCTCGCTTCGGGCTGTCTGACACATCCACCCCTATGTTTACTCTTCAGGAAAGAATATGGGAAAAGAGTAGTCGGGCGAGAATTCAAACCTGCGGTTGAGGGTCCCGGGCGGGAGAACCCATCGATACGACCTCCGCCCCCGCCTCGATTGCGGAAGGACCTCCCTCCCTCGCCTTGGAGGGCGGCGGGGCCGTGTCAAACATCTCAATTTCGTCGTCCTCAACGGGGACGCCAGCTCGTTCGGCCTCCGAGTCAGGACCCCCGCGGCCTATTCGCTGCGGAAGAAGAGCCCGAGGGCCCTCTGTAAGGCTACTCGGACGAACCCAAGCTAGACAAGGATATAAGATGGACAAACTCACCGAGAGTACTTCCCGTCGGTTGTCCGGGCTCTGCTTCAGAAGAGGCAGGGGCACGTCTGTACGCCCGCCTTGGGGGGATTGCTCGAATAGGTTGTTCAACCTACTCTGAAGCTCCCCCGGGGACAACTCTGCTCGACACGACAAGGAGGAGGTACATAAAAAGTCTTGTCAGTTGAATTGGCGCGGAGGTAGTCGCGATACCTACCCGTGTCGAAGTCCCTTGTCTGGTCTTGATTCTCCGGAACCGCCCAGGCCGGCTCAGCCCTCGACCGGAGAGGGCTTATCCAGCGTCGAAGGAAATCGTCTGTGACATCCGACGCCGACAAGCCTTTGGCGGCGAGATTGGCGATGTCGTGGACGAGCACCTTGAGGTGCTTAGTCTCCTTCGGGGCCTCCCCCCAGCTCTTGTTCGCAAGAGGGGCGAGTCCGCGGTAGGTGAGCCCGGAGTTCGGTGGGGGTTTGGCAGTAGAACCACCGACCATGCCAGCCAGACCATGATGATTTCCAGGAGGAAGCGATGTAGGCATCCTTCCTCCCTTCTCGAAGACGGAATCCGGCGCCACCGACGACTCCTGCGCCACTGCCCTTCATCCGGCGGAGGTTGTAGAAGTACCTCCAGAGCTCCAGGCTCGGCCTAATGCCGAGGTAGGCTTCGCATAAATGCGCGAAGACCGCCAGCATTAGGACCGAGTTCGGGTTGAGATGAATCAACTCGATCCCGTAGAACTGGAACGTGAGGAGGAAGAAATGCGAAGGTGGGAATTGAAATCCACACCTGAAGAAGTCCGCGAAGACGACGATCCAGTCCGTATCGGGGCTGGGGACCGTCTCCGGGAGGATCACCTCATCCGTCACAAGCTTCTCCAAGGCGGAGGAATCCATCACCGAGGCCTCAAACTCAGGAATGGCGGTGGTCGGTTCCCCCGAGGCTTCTCCCGACTCCTTTGTGGGCTCGGGAGACTTCTCCGTGGCGCTTTTCTTGCCCATTCTCGTCGATCGATCGAGGGAGGATGGAGGTGAGGGTTTGCAGAAGCACAAGGAAGGAGATGAGGGGAGCAAGAAGGCTAGGAGGCAGAGAACAATGCGGGCAAAACCCCAATTCTTGGACTCCTAAAGATTTAAACCTTCGCCGGAACCGAGCGCGGTTTACGGCATGATCAGTTCCATCGCATTTAATGCGGACAGTTGCTTTTTTCGCCTACAGGGCACTTCGCGGGAAAAGGAGGGTCTGACAACCCGTGACCCGAACGAGTGTGCCGTGGTTCAGCACCCATTAGCGGCACAACGGCGCAGAGAGAGAAGAGATTCTTCATCACCACGCGAAATTTCCGCCACGATGGTTCCGTTTCCTAGAAATATGCCAGGCAGACGCATGTCCGTGATCAACAGATCAGATCAGATCGGAAAGTATTCTGGGTTTTCCTAAGGATTATTCCGATAAGGCTTTCACGACTACTCGGTAGGGATTGAGCCTACTCGGGGAAGTCACCGACAAAGACTACTCGGATCGCCTACTCGGAGTTTCCTCCCTGATAAAGGCAGATTTCCAACAGAACCATCATGACCTCACTTCACGTATTGATGGGGGGCTTGATGATGAATAGTACGGTATCCCGCGTATTAGGGGTATCCGTGTACAGATCCCCGGGACTTTAGGAAGGTACGACGTATCCGGTAAGGATCCCTGGATGACAAGGTAACCCCTCTCAGGAAGGGAAGACTCCCCTTAAACTAGGAAGTCAATCCCGACGTTTAAGGAGACCAGAGTCCTACTCGGGTGTAAGTCCACGTCCAGTACGACCCTGGGAACCCCCTATATAAGGATCAGCAATCCCATAGGGGAGGACAGGTCTTTCTAGTCGCAGCACAAGCAGCATAGGATCTCCGGAGGCGAAGCCCTAGAAGTCCTGCTGCCTCGAAGGAGTCGAGCCCGGCGGTTTAGCTAGATTAGTCTACGATTAGGCCTAGGGTAGCCACTAACATACACCCCCTATTGTAAGCGTGTTCTCCATCAATATATAGCAACAGGACGTAGGGTTATTATCCCGAGGGAGGCCCGAACCTGTATAAAAATGGCTGTCCCCTGCTGTCAGAGCTCCTGGCACTTGGGCCCTAGAGGTCCCTACTCCCCAGTAATCATCACTCCACGAATACCGTAAGATCGCCGATTCACCGATCGTCGACAGAATGCCTCTCTCGAGAAGGCACTGGCTGATGAAAGAACCAGGACTCGGCAGCTCGAAGAGAAGCTCGCCGCTGCGGGGAGTAAGTATCCGAGTCATAGTAGTTTTTTGCCTTGAGGTTTTGTTGATTTTAATCTTTTTGAATCGGCAGACGTTGAGGCCAAAAATGCCCACCTTCATGGACAGTTGAAGGCCTCCATCTCTTGGAGAGGGCAAAAGAAATGATCAACGCTCGCGAGGCCGAGCTCCATGACGAGCTCAAGCAAGCTCGTGAGAGCATGAGGACCAGCGCCTTGCTGCAGTCGGAGCACCAGCAGCTGGTGGATCAGTTCAAAAAAATGAAAGCCACCAACCGCGAGCTATAGGGGCAGGTCGACAGCTTCTACTCGAAAATGACAGAGTCCCAGAAGCGGCATGCAGCGGCCATCGTCGAGTGGGAGAAGCACGAGGCGGAGACCCTGCCCGGTAAGCCTCCGAGTCCCTTGCCAGCTTCTTTCGCACATTTCGTTGTCGGTTTCCTTGCAATAATTCACACCCAGACGTCTGCCCAGAACTGGAGGAGGAGACGAGGCGAGTGGTGCTCCGACTTCGGGCGTTGTTGCAGCCAGCCGAGGCGCTCGAGGCCTTCTGGATGCCCGAATTGATGTCCAGTTGTGTCGTCACTTTGAAGGATCGACTCCTCCAAGTGAAGAGCCTGGTGCAATGCATGAAGTTGGCTTCGCAGGACATCTGCACCACATTGTGGCCCAACGAGGAAGTGAGCTCCAGCATCTTCGCCCTCACCGACAAGCTTACACAAGGCTCGGCGGAGGTGGAGAAGTGGAAGGAATTGGCTGCCCGCTCGGGAGTCGGCATGGCGCTGGCTATGGTGCTGGCACACCATCTCGACGTGGACGTTGACAAGATCTCCGCTGGAGCTCCACTCAGTGCAGAGGGCGAGCCAGTCAATCCCCTCGAGCTACTCCCCTGAGTTCGCCGCGCCGCCAGCCGGATCGCCGGGTTCACCGACATGGAGGAGCGCGTGGAGGCGACTCCAGAAGAATAAATGTTTTTATTTAGACTCGGTTTGCCGAGTAAAATGATGTAAAAACTTGCTAAGTTGAATATGTGTTATTTTGCAATGAACGTGTTGTATCATTTTGCCCAACTTATTTTGCTCGTCTTAGTTTTGTTTCTGCGTTAAGTCCTTTTTAGCTTTTGCTCTTGCCAACCGGACAGCCGGGTTGCGACTA
This sequence comes from Stipa capillata, assembly GCA_019208055.1. Classification (NCBI taxonomy): domain Eukaryota; kingdom Viridiplantae; phylum Streptophyta; class Magnoliopsida; order Poales; family Poaceae; genus Stipa; species Stipa capillata. The sequence goes on from JAGXJF010001880.1 coordinate 206,881, forward strand.
TAGTTGGGCGCGAAGAGTGGGCCTTAGGTACCGTACACATTTACTTAGACGTTCGCGGAGAAAACAAAGTTAGAGGAGTCAAAATAACTTGAGCCGACTGGCAACACCCAGTGGGTCGAGGTAGCTCCCCAGGGGTTGCCCGGGGGAGTCAAGCCACTCAGATGTTTGGTGTAGCCCCCGGGGGTTGCCCAAGGGAATAAACTAGTTTAACAGTAAAATAAATATTTCTGACTTGACATTGTGGAAAAAGCGTTTCCCCCGAGTGCCGCTCGGGATAAGGAAATTTTATTCATGAGCAAAACTGTTAAGTATTGTAAATACAAAGTTTTAAGTGAAAAAGGGACGTAGCTGGGCAACGTTCCAAGTCCTTTCGGTGACCTCTCCGGTTGCCGGGTACTGGAGTCGTTAAGCACCGTTATGCAGCACTTGGTTGACGATGAACGGCCCTTCCCATGGTGGTGATAACTTGTGCATGCCTGCTATGTTCTGAATGAGTCGGAGGACCAAGTCGCCTTCATTGAAAGCTCGGCCTCACACTTGTCGACTGTGGTAGCGGTGCAAGTTCTGCTGGTAGATGGCCGAGCGGGAAAGAGCAAGTTCCTGTGCTTCCTCAAGGAGGTCGAGGTCATCCTGTCTTGCTGACTCGGCATCAGCTTCCACATAACTTGCGACTCGTTGGAAGTCGTGGAGGATGTCACTCGGCAGGGCAGCTTCGGCTCCATAGACCATGAAAAAGGGCGTGTAGCCAGTCGACCAGTTTGGAGTAGTCCGTAAACTCCAAAGGACAGAGGGGAGCTCGTCAATCCAGCACCCGGCGGACCGCTGTAGAGGAACCAGTTGCCGCGGCTTGATGCCTTGGAGGATGAGCGCGTTAGAACGCTCAACTTGCCCGTTGGACTGTGGGTGGGCCACCGAGGCATAGTCGAGTTGGATGCCGTGGTCCCGACAGAACTGGCGGAAGATGTCAGCTGTGAAATTCTTGCCGTTGTCGGTGATGATGCTGTGTGGGATGCCAAATCGGAAAATGACCCCTTTTATGAAATTGATGGCAGTCGGACCATCGAGCTTCATGATAGGCTTGGCCTCAATCCACTTAGTGAATTTGTCGACTGCTATGATGAGGTGAGTGAACCCTACTCGCACTGTCTTGAGCGGACCCATCATGTCGAGTCCCCACACTGCTAAGGGCCATGTGATGGGGATAGTCTTGAGCGCGGTAGCCGGCATGTGCGGCTGACGTGCGTACCGCTGACAGCCATCACAGGTGCGAACAAGCTCCTCCGCATCGGCAAGGGTAGTAAGCCAGAAGAAACCATGGTGGAAAGCCTTGGCGATGAGTGCTCGCGACGAAGCGTGATGGCCGCAGGTTCCCGAGTGAACTTCGTCAAGGACTTCTCTGCCCTCCTCCGGTGAAATGCACCTCTGGAGAATGCCAGAGGTGCTGCGCTTGTAAAGCGCATTGTTGACGACGGTGTAGGCCCCAGCGTGGCGCACAATGCGACGTGCCTCGGCCTGATCCTCAGGGAGCTCTTTCCTCAAGAGGTAAGCGAGGAACGGCTGAGTCCAGAGAGGGATGATGGCCAGGACGCCTTCCTAGGCCGAGTCAATGTTTCTGGAATCTTGGGGCGTGGCCTCGGATGAGTCGGTTGTGGACTCCAGCTTGACGGAAGGCTGATGTAGTTGTTGTAGAAAAACGCCAGGTGGTACCTTTTTGCGAACGAAGCCGATCCGGGCAAGTAAGTCGGCTACTTCTTGTCGGCTTGGCGTACATGATGAAGCTCGAGGCCTTCGAAATGACCTTCGAGTCGGTGCATGGCAGTGCAATACGCCGTCATAGTGGGGTCCTTGGCGTCCCACGTCTTCATCACCTGCTGTACCACCAGATCCGAGTCTTCGCGACATAGGAGTCGGCAGATGCCGAGTGATACGGCTATGTGCAGGCCATGCAGCAGCGCCTCGTACTCTGTGACATTGTTGGATGCCATGAAGTGGATCTGGAGCACATAGTTGAGCTTGTCGCCTTTGGGGGAGATGAGGACGACTCCAGCCCCGGTGCCCGCAAGCATCTTCGACCCGTCGAAGTACATGATCCAGTGCTCCGAGTGCGCTTGAGGCGGGAGGGACTGGGTTTCTGTCCATTTGACAATGAAGTCGGCAAGAGCCTGAGACTTGATAGCCTTACGGGGCTCGTAGTTGATGTCGTGAGGCATGAGCTCAATCGCCGACTTAGCGACTCGGCCCGTGGCGTCCCTGTTGTTGATGATGTCTGAAAAAGGGGCGTGGCTAACCATGGTAACCGAGTGGGCTTGGAAGTAGTGAATCAACTTCCGCATTGCCATAAACACGCCGTAGACGAGTTTCTGGTAGTGCGGGTAGCGCTGCTTTGACTCGGAGAGGACCTTGCTGACATAATAGATGGGTCGCTGCACCTTCTGCACTCGGTCTTCTTCAGTGCGTTCTACCACCAGAATGACGCTGACCACCTGATTGGTGGCCAAAATGTAGAGCCGCATAGGCTCCCCTTCCATCGGTGCAGTGAGGATTGGAGGCGTGGACAACAGTCGCTTGAGGTCATCGAAGGCTTTTTGAGCTTCGTCGGCCCACTCGAAGGAGTCGGTAGAAAGGCAAGGCCTTTTCACCGAGTCGGGAAATGAACCGACTGAGTGCAGCCACGCACCCGGTCAGCCTTTGGACAGCCTTCAGATCCTTCGGCCTGCCCATCTTGAGGATGGCCTCAATCTTGTCTGGGTTTACCTCGATTCCTCGCTCGGACACGATGAACCCGAGTAGCTTCCCAGAGGGAACTCCAAAGATGCACTTCTTCAGGTTAAGCTTCATGTCGAAGCACCTGAGATTGGCGAAGGTCTCGGCTAAGTCGTTCAAGAGATCCGCGCTCTTTCTTGTCTTCACTACGATGTCGTCTACATAAGCTTGGACGTTCCTGCCAATCTGGTCATGCAAACATTTCTGCATACATCGCTGATATGTAGCGCCAGCATTTTTCAAACCAAAAGGCATCGTGATATAACAATAAGCCCCAAACGGGGTAATGAAAGAAGTTTTTATTTGATCCGACTCTTTTATTTTTATCTGGTGGTAGCCTGAATAGGCATCCAGAAAATACAAACGTTCACACCAGACTGTGGAGTCGACTACCTGATCAATACGAGGTAATGCGAACGGGTCCTTGGGGCAAGCCTTGTTCAGTGAGGTGTAATCCACACACATTCGCCAAGTCTTGTTCTTCTTAAGAACCAGGACTAGATTTGCTAACCAGTCCGGGTGAAGAACCTCTTTGATGAACCTGGCCGCAAGGAGTCGGGCTATCTCTTCTCCGATGGCTTTGCGTCTGTCCTCGGTGAAGCGGCGGAGGGACTGCTTGATCAGCTTCGTGTCTTTGGCGACGTTGAGGGAGTGCTCGGCAAACTTCCTTGGAACTCCGGGCATGTCAGCTGGCTTCCATGCGAAGATGTTCCAATTCTCACGAAGGAAGTCGACGAGCGCGCCTTCCTATTTGGCCTCGAGGTCGGACCCGATTTGGACCGTGTTGGACAGGTCATCAGGGTGGACCTGGACAATCTTAGTGTCCTTGGCCGACTGGAAAGCGGACTCGGTTGCCGCCTTCTTGCTTGGTGGAGCCTGCTCGAGGTGACAGTCCTCTTGATGCCTTCCAGCTTGTCAGCCGCGATCACGGACTCGGCTATATCTGCACTGGTGACGTCGCACTCGTTGGAGCGCTCGAAGTCGCCAGTGACGGTGATAACCCCCTTGGGACCCGGCATCTTCAGCTTGAGGTAGACATAGCACGGCCTAGCCATGAATTTGGCGTATGTCGAGCGGTCGAAGATGGCATGGTAGGCGCTCTTGAAGTCGACAACTTCGAAGGTCAGGATTTCGACCCGGAAGTTGTTCGGCTCGCCGAACACAACCTCCAGGGAGACCTGGCCCAGTGGTTTGGCACACTTCCCTGGCACTATCCCGTGAAAGGTAGTGCTACTGGGACAGATCTGGAACTCCGAGATTTGCATCTTCTTCAGGGTGTCCATGAAGATGATGTTGATGCTGCTGCCGCCATCCATAAGGACTTTGCGAAGCTTGAAACTGCCGACCTGCGGATCCACCACCAGAGTGTGCTTGCCCCGATGCGGGACGCAGTCCGGGTGGTCGAGCCGGTCAAAATCGACTGGCACTTCAGACCAGTCCAGCCACTGGGGAACCATAGGTGTCACGGACCGGAATCCACATATGATTAGGGAAACGCGAAGTCGCCAAGGACCGAAGGACTCGTCAGCCCGGTGGCACCGGTACCTGCGTCGTACGCACTGAGGCGGAACGATCCGACACCCGCCACGTGCGGGCCGGCCGTAAGCGACCAATCTTCCCCAAACCACATATAGATCCCCGATACCGGTGAAGGGGTAAGACCGCGTGATAAGTCTGCGCTCCGCGATAGTCATAGGAGGACTAGAGCCTGGGATATGCATCCCCTCAACCCTACCTAGCCACGAGATGCGACTCTGGGAGGATTCAGCTCAGCTTTGCCGTCAGCGCGAGGCGTGACGGTCGTAGGAGGCTTAGCGAGTACGGGACGAATCCCCTGAATCGACTCAACCAAGGCTACGCAGGACTAGTGGTTCGCTCACCTCTGCCATCACGAAACGCAATCCTAGCACGCAATAATACCGCTGCACAGTTGTCCACATACTTCATCACATACACGCATTGTACATGGACAACCACAAGTAACAACTTGGATTACCACAGTACAAATTCTACTAAAGAAAGACTTATAGAATACATATATATACACATAGCGACTCGAAAGTCGATCACAATATACATTGTTAGAAACAGCAGCGGAAGGAAAACGGAAAATGCCCGAGATGGTGGGGAATCCACCTCCAAACAGCTCGCAACAAAGTTCCCGAGGAAATCGAAACCTAGAGTGGTAAATCCAAGCAGCGACGTCAACTTCAATTGCTCCAAGAACCTGCCTAGGATAAACCTAGGTGAGTACAACCACCGTACTCGCAAGACATGCTTATCGATTAATTAAAACATGGTATTAATCAAGTTTGACAAGTAATAAAGGTTCGCAGGTTATAACAAGTTCAAATTACATACTAGGGATGAAATGAACATAAACTACACAATTTAATCTCATATTGTAGCAAGAGCATAGCAATGATAACCACATGACGATAAAAGTAACTTACGAGCATACACACAAATATAACAATACGAATGTCATCATTTCCAATTTATTTGGGTAGCCCACACCCATTTAAAAATCTCAATATTTCTCCTGGCAACGCCTGCCTCAAACTCCAATTCATGGCAACACATGCCTAACCGTCACCAACGAGCCGACAACCTCGGATATAAAGAGTGCAACCCTGGTGGAGTTCACACTACTCCCCCCAGTCTCTGAGACTTACCTCAACTATATCGTAGTTTCGTTTCGTTGGTGACCTACGCGTTTTCCCTCGGGTCTTCACCGCCGACTCAGCCACCTCGGGTATAAGGAGTGCAACCCTGCTGGAGGTTGTGAGGCTCCACGCAGTCTCTGAGACTTATCCCCAACATACCGTAGTGCTGGTCTCGGTAACACCCTCGGTTCTCATCTTCACCGCCGACTCAACCACCTCGCGTATAAGGAGTGCAACCCTGGTGGAGTTCACAAGGCTCCCACCAGTCTCTGAGACTTATCCCCATTATACCGTAGTGTTGGCCTCGGTGCACTTTCGGTTCTCATCTACGTGTGATAAGGGTAGTGTATGTGGGAATAACCTCCGACTGGGGCGCACAAACACAATCTCAATAATCTCAATAGTCTCACTATCCACCAGTCGTATCCCACATACATGTCCCCTCGGCGCTCACATCTCACTTTATTAGGTTCAAGTTGAAAGGGCATCAGGTTAAAGTACCAGCCTTAGCTACTTCATAATAACAAGACCTACACATACTCATGAAGCATCCAGCACAGATCAAGCAAACATTCACACAAGCATCAAGTCAATCCAATTAAGTATGCCAAACAAGATTAACACACAATGAAATGATTAATCAACAAGCAATGGAGCTTGCCTGGACGCCGAGGAGTGACGAGGTATAACGTATCCACTAGCGTCGTGAGGAAATCCAAAGTAGCCAAACTTCAATAAGAAGCAAATAACCTCCAGAAAAGAAAAGAAACAAGTCTAAGGAATTATTGCGAACATTACAAAAATACATGCGATGCAACTATGGTGGGTTAAAATGAAGTATTCATTCCATATTGGTCTAGGTTTAGTTGTGGTATGACTTTAATCAAGGATGAACATCTACATGAATGTATGCTTGGAATGATATGTTTTCGTACTGGGTTTGGGTGAGTTATGATACTAAAACATTTTTAATTTAGCTGTTAAGCTAGATTCTCAAGGACCCTTTTTGTATGTTCTCAGTAAAGAAAAGAATTTCGATATTCTTATAATTAGCTGGGTGGTGAGGGCTCGAGGGTGACTAACGGGTCCGGGTTGCATGCATCTCACCTCTTTACTATTTGCCGCATACTAATATCTCAGTTGTATTAAGCACTCGATGGACTAGTTAGAAATACGTAGTATATAATAGCAGCTGTATTATGAAGTGAGGATGGGTATCACTTGGCTACGTGTATCCTAGTCCAGGTATGAGATACTTGAAGTAGGGATTTAGGAACTTTAATTCTGGTATTAGATTGCTACCGCCCTTACTTAGTTAATTAATTGTAGCTGTGGTACATCAGATTCGCTAAAGTCTTGTTGATGTTGCCATCCAATCTATATGCGGGTTCTGTCGTTGCTTTCTTTTAGCAGATGCTAATTGGTAATGTGTATGCACCATTACTCAGTTATTTGATTGATGTATGTTTACCCGGCAGGTCATCGTAAAGCTTTAGTCCTTCACCTACCAGTATGTTATTTCTAATGAACGAGCATTAGGTTTGAACCAGCATTTAGTTGTTGAGTAGCCAATTAGTATCGTCGTTAAAAGCATGGAGTATATGAACCCTGGTTATGGCTAATAAGCACGGTCACTAGATAATTCTAGCGCAAAGCACAGCAATCGACTTACCATGCATCTATAGATCATCAACTTGGTAAAGCATCTAACATGTCAGAATCTGATTAATCTGGTTAATTCAGTCTAACTACCCTGGTTATTCCTCGATGGGAGCTAGCAAATAGTAAGCTTGCCCTAATTAATATCTTATTCAAATTGGCTGTTCGTGAGGTCCCAATAATACAGCAATTGTGCTCAAATTTATCAATCCCTGATTTGCTAATGTTTAGCTGACCATGGAAAATTACCAGTGCATTAGTTATAGTGGTGGATGTTAATCATCTCCATTGCGTAATTGGTTATGAGGTCGGTTAGCATAAGCATTATAGCATGGTAGTATTTTCACTAATTAGAGCAAATGTTATAGAACAAGGTCAATCAATCGAGCTCTGGCATAACATGGTTTTGTTTCATCTGTTCCTCAAACATCTATAACATCCAGACTAACTAATAGCATCCTAAACAACAACTAATCCCATCACCTCTCTCCATCGAACCGCGATACAATCCCATCGGACCAAGCATGGCAAGGGTGTGAACCTTAGAACAAAGAAGAATGGGGTAGGGAGGGGAAGTGGTCAGAGACGAGCCTCACCCTGGCATCGTCGGTGGCGAGTTCAAGGATGGCGGCGAGGCTCGGGCTTGGAGCTGGTGGCTCGGTCACTGAAGAGGGGCTTCGGGGCTTGGAGCTGGTGCTGGAGGAGACGTGGAGGAGCCGGGGCGGCCGGGGCAAGCGGCAGCCGCGACGGCACTGAGTAGTAGGGAACCAGAGGCAGGCGACGGTGGCGTGGAGCAGGGGCTGGTGGCTTGAGCTCGCCGGCCGACGGAGAGGAGGGGTGGAGGGAGGCCGGCGGGATTTTTGGGGGAGATGCGGAGGAGCAGGGAGGCGCTGGCCGGCGGTGCAGCTAGGGGCGGCGGTGAGGGAGGCCCGGGCGATGGAGGCGCCGTGGGTGGGGTCGCCGGCGTTGGGGACCTGATGGCCTGCCACGCCGGGCGAGCTCAGGGGGCGATGGGGCAGCGGGCTCGGGCCCGTTGGCCTCGGCGGTGGGCGGAGGCAGAGGCGAGGCGGAGGGAAGGGGGCCGACTGGTCGGCGGGAGAAGGGGCGGAGGGAGAGCTCAGGGGCGGCGCGGCTAGGAAGCAACCGGGGTGAGCGGGTGGTGGAGGAGGTAGAGGGCGGCGCGACGGCGGCGGATCCGGTGGCGGCTTCCCCGGGGAGGAGCGCCGCAGGCGGCGCTCGGCCAGAGCCGTGGAGCGGAGGGCGAGCAAGGGGGGGGGGCGGCTCGCCGGCAGCTGGAAGGCGGGGGAGCCCAAGGGCGGCGAGTGGCAGAGGAGATGGGGGCTGCCCGAGCGCAACGAGCAAAAGGGGAGGCGGCGGGGTGGTTTTGGGGAGAAGGCAGAGCAGGCAAGAATTGGGGGAAAAAGGGGGCTGCTGCTGTAAGGAGTGGATTGCCGCGTGGAGAGAAGCACCTGCCGAGTGGAGAAGAAGACCTGTAGGGGTGGGGTCCCACGGGCAGGTGAGAGGAGATGAGGCTTTTTCTTATTTGGTGGACTTCATGTATTTCCCGAATTATCATGGCCCTCCGTTTCGAGAAGATGGGAACGGGTAGTCCCGAAATCAGATTTCAGGAAATGAATAGTCCGTTTCGACAATCTCGACGAGACGGACGCAGCTACGGAGTCGGATCGTCCATTCAACACTTAGATTTTAAAAGTCCAGTTTAGGTTTCCGTTTCTAAATCCGAAATCAAGAACAATTTTTATTTAAATGCGTTGCATGAAATGATAAGGTAATTCACTTCAGGGTTTTGTTTGCATGTCCGGAACCAAATTCGATTTTTAAGATGCAATGCATGAAATGATGCAATAACTCGAAAAGTTTTAATTCCGACTGGAGAATATCATGCTAATTGACTTTACGGGTTTCGGGTGCTTACAGCAGGAATGGTCGCATTCACTTCACGGTACCGCAGCTTCTGATTCCTTTTGGAATCGGATCCCTGGAAGATCATAAGGACGCCCTTCTGCGGGGGATATTGCGGGGCGCTGCTACCCGCAGGAGGGCCACCCGCATCGCCGGTGTCAGAAGCGGGTTGCTTCTCTTCCCGGAGACGCTTTAAGAAACTGCATTCCTTGGTCGAGTGACCCGCTTGGTAGTCAGGGGTGCTATGGAAGGAGCAGCTCTTGTCGAGGATTTCCTCGAAAGACAGCCTTGGTGCCTTGTGTGGCTGCCAAGGGCGATCCTTCTTCTAGCCAGCGTCGCCGCGCGGGCTGCCGTGCTCTGCAGCCGCGACCAAGTCGGCTCCAACGACTCTGTCTCCACCGCCACCTTTCCGCTTCTGGGGGCGGTTGCCGCTGGGCTTCCGGCTCGAGTCGGTTTGGCCTTTGCACCCCGAGGACTCGGCTTTCGACTTCCCCTTGTCCTCATAGCGTATGGCCTCCTCGCCAGTCACGTACTTGCTGGCCACCTCCATGAGTCGGCCCATGGTCTGAATGTTGGACCTGGCCAACTTATGCTTCAGCAGCTTGTACTGAATTCCCTGAGAGAAAGCCTGAATGGCCTAAGTCTTAGAGATATCTTCAATGGAGTTGCGGAGCCGAGTCCAACGCTGGATGTAGTCACGGGCCAACTCCCCTTTCTCCTGGACGCAAAGCCAAAGGTCTTGCGCATTCCCGGGACGCTTGTACGTGCCCTCAAAGTTTTTGACGGAAGCCTCCTGGTGGTCCCTCCAGTCGTAAATGCTGTCTTCGGGCAGGCTGTTAAGCCACGCCCACGCCGAGCCTTTGAGCATCAGGGGGAGGCTGCAGAGGGTGACACGCTTGTTGCCCCCACCGATGTTGCATGCGACAAGATAGTCGGCAAGCCAAGTTTCTGGCTTGGCAGTGCCGTCGTACTTGTCAACACCATTGGCGATCCGGAACAAGTCCGAAAATGGCTCGGAGCGGATCCACCGGCTAAAGCACAGCGGACCGGTAGAAGCCGAGCCGCCCAGCTGGTTAACCTCGCCGTCCCGATGCTCAGCCCGCATCCTGGCCGCCCGAAGCCCTTCAATGTCGTCCCGCGTGTCGCGAGCATTGTTTGCCCGGGCTCGGGGAGAGTCGGCTCGGCGCCGCTCCGCTTGGATTCGGTTGATCTCCTGGCGGGCGTCGGGGCGTCGGTTCATGGAGCGGCTCAGCTGTGGTGAGCCTATGACAGGGTGACTCGGAGCCGCGGAGTGCTGACTCCGCGCGGACTTGGAATCCAGCCAGTCGCGTGCCAAAGTAGCCACGTTTTGTTGTTCCACTGCAGTCTTCATCAGGGTGATGACTTGGTGGTAGGTCTCTGCCGCAGGGCCATCCACCGGCAGCGGAAGCGAGTCGGCCAGCTCGGCAGCTGCGATGAGATTCTGCACCGGAGTCTGGTAAACCGGGATGCCATCCCGCTCTTGACCCAAAAGGGAGTTGCGGACGTCACGGCCCCTCCGAACAGCTGATGAAGTGGCGCGGTGCAAGTGCTGGCGGGACCCGTGAACCGGAGCCCCATCATATTCGCGTTCACGCACCTTGAGAGCCGCTCTCTCTTGGTCGACGTGATCCCGTTCAGCCAGGATGGCCTGACGAGAAGCCTCGATGGCCCTTTCTGCCTCTGACTGACTGGTAATGGGTGTGCGCAAAAGCTCGTCCATTACCCTAGCCATCGCGCCTGACGTACCTGCGACGTCGGTGGTACTGGTCGCGACCATGTACACTTCTGCCGCGGAAGTGCAGCTATGTGAGCTCTCGTACCTATCGGATATGGAATCCAAGACGGGCAGGAGGGAGTCAAAGCCAACCATGCCGACGAGCTGTGAAAACGTCTCGCTATTGCACCGGGTAGATGGAGATCCCAGGGAATGTCTACGCATCGGCTTCGTCGCAGAACGGGGAACTGGATCCTGGAGGCTTAGTTGGCCGAAGGCATCGGCCATGAAGTGCAGGCTCCCGAAGGAAAGCTTCATTCCTTCAAGGAGCTCGGCGGACGCAGAATGCAGCGGCGTGGTGTCGGTCACGAGCCTACCGCCGGTGGCCAGAGGAGATCCCGCCCGGATCATAGCTCCAGCATGTGCCGCCCCTACCTGGCGCACCAACTGTCGTGGGGATTTCACGGCAATACTCATTTTTATGTAGGATTGGGGGCGCAAGAGGATGATCCAAGGGCGGTTCACACAAGTATTTTACCCAGGTTTAGGCCCTCTATGGAAGAGGTAATACTCTACTCCTGCTGAATATCTTCCTGGTCTTGTGTGAGGAGGATTACAGAAATGGTGGTTGTTGTTCTTGTTCAGAGGAAGAAGAAGCTAAAAAACTCTCTCTCTTCTTTTTCTCTGTCATCCCGCGTGGGAGCCCTAGCCTTGCCTTATATAGGACCGGCAAGACTTGGCTTTACAAGTGCCGACTCGGCCAGTCGGCTGGGTCGTGGTTATGGCTCACTTAATGTGCACCATAACTCTACTTATTGCGCCCGGGTAACGTCCACCTTCATGCCGTAGTAACGCCTGGACTTGATGGCACCCGGCCGTTACTTCCGAGTGGATTTCGTGGGCTGCGTTCGGCCGAGTGGGCCTCCTGCAGTGGATTTGGGCCACCCCAGGCTTATTGGACCGACTCCTTGTCTTGGGCCTATCCCTTGGGGATCCCGCTGTCAGGCCCAATTGCCAGCTCCTCCTTCTTCCTGCCCCTCTTCCCATTGTCTCACTCCTTTCTTCCTCGAAAGATGGCAGTCGAGCACACACCAACAGCAAGCGGCGCCTACCATTTGTTGTGCCGCAACAGCCTCGGTTGCGCCATTGCAGTGCCGACCACATGCCCCTCTCTCCCTTCTTATCCTCTTCTTCCTCGGCTATAAGCTGAGCCTGAGCACCTCCCCCTCCTCTCAATTTTTCCTTCAACCTGAGCCCCATCTCCTCCAGACCTCCTCCTCCACCCCATCCCTCCATTCTCTTCAACCCGAGCTCCACCTCCCATCTTGCCCCATGCCTCGAGCTACCCTATTCCCCATCATCCCTCCCAATCAACTCCTTTGTCCCACCGAGCCACTCTAGCTCCCGCTTCTCCTCTCCCCGCTATCTCCTCTTTCTTCCACAAGACCGAACGCTTGGGCTACTCCTCCGTGCTGTTCGGCAACCCCCCTTCACCCCCTTGTGCCACAATTTTCCCTTCTCTGTTGCCCTCTTCCCCGCTCCATCTCTGTAGCTGAGGAGCGCGCCGACTAATATCTCCCGACGCCATCGCTTCCCCGAGCTACCCGCCATCGAGATCTGCACCGCATCTGCACTGCTACTCCGGCCGCCTTCGGGACCAACCAACGCCGCCATCTCTCTGCCTAGCTGCCCGACCACATTTCAGTCCTCACCGCCGACCTCGAACCGATAATGAGCCACACCGAGCACCGCCAGTCTAACCTCTCCGCTAACCCCCTCTCTCATCCAACTTAAGCCCTAGCATTTTCCTAGTGCCCAAGATATTGAAGCAAGCCTTCAACGCTCAACCCACCAGTAGATCGGTCCACTCTCAGTTATAGTTCAAGGGCAAATTCCCTTTTGCGCTTTTCGAAAAGGAAAACCTTGGCTTTAGTCAAAATACGTTTTCCTACCTATAAGATGTATTGCCTTCTGTTCCTTGTTCCAGAACCGTTTCCTCATCGCCAAAGGTGTATTCCTGAATTATGCCACTGATGTCACCCCTCCTCAATCCAGCAGACAATATTTCAAAAGCTCGTACGTCATTCATCGTAACTCCAAACGACCCGATTCTTTCTCCTAAAATCTTCTAAAATCAAAACCTACCCAACCATACAAATTTCATGATTTCTTGAGATTTTTTATATTTCTTATTTAAGTTATATCATGCATATCTCCTATGTTGGATCGGTGGCTTTCGACAGGGGGTGAATGTCGAATTTCAAATTTCTTTCACAAATTCTTCACATACATAGTCATTTTAAAGAACTAGTATGATTCGAGTGAAAATGCAGTGTAAATACACCCAAAAGCCCTTGGTGACATGGAGCTCATCAATAGCTTCAAAACGAGTCTAAGATCACCAAATTCCGAGTTTGAATGCAAAAGTTATGACCGAAACAGTGAAAACTACTCAGCCTGAAGAAACTGGGAATTCCGGAAGTACCAGGAATTTTTCCTGTTGTACTGATTTTTGGTTCTGTTCTCAATGAAGAATTTCAGCCTGAAGAATTTGAAGAATTCTGGAAGTACCGGGAATTCTTCCGGTTGAACCGATTTTTGGTACTGTTTTCAACAGGCATGAACGGAAGTGAATCTCGGTTGTTCCGAGATTGAAGAATCGGATTCACTAAGATTTCTGAAGAAACTGAAGAACTCAGCAAGCAAAACAGAAGTGAATCTCGGTAATTCTGAGATTGAAGAATCGGATGCACCGAGATTTCTGAAGAAACTAAAGACTTTGGAAGAATTCAGCAGAAGAACAGCCAGGTTCCAGAACTGAGTTTTTTGATCCAACTTTTTGGCTAATTCGAAATCTACCCAACCAAATCAAACAAAAATTTGCAGATATGTGTAGGAAGGTCTTGTGAATGTAGATCAAGTGTTGATCTTCATAAAAACTTCTCAAGTCAAGACCTTTTACCCTTTTTCTTCAATCAGCTCTATAAACGAAGAAAAGAGGAATTTTGAGGGGAAAGGAAGCTCGTGAGGAATCTTGATCTCAGATCAATATGGCATCATCTCACATGTCCCAGCAACCTATTCCAAGCCCCAAATCACAGAATCAAGACCTCTTCATGACTCAATCACAAAACCCCATTTCTTGCCTTTTTCTTCAAGAAAACTCAAAATCAAGAAGGAAAAGGATTGATCCTTGGATATGCTTGGATGGGATCAGTCCAGAGGTGATCTCCCCATCACTTACTTGCCATACCACGAATCAAACCACCATGGAGGCAAGAAAACGAAAATCAAAAATATTCAAAGAATGAATGGCTCAAGAACACATAGGGATTGAGGAAATCTTTTTGTATTGAATTTTGTGGGTTTTCTTTGGAGTTTACAAACCTCTCATCTAGGCAAAACACTTCAAAAAGTGCAGCTCTCAAAAGCTAATCAAAAGGGTTGAGGGATAAGCACCTCTTACCCCTCCTTTTATAGTGTTGGAGGCATACCTCCCACCACTTGGGCCTTAAGCCCACTTAGATGGCATGGGCACTTAGCACGCATCACAAAGCGTCTAAGTGATCCATCCACCATCTATCCTCTCCTTCTACCCTAAGCAACTAACCCTAAACCACTTCCCGGCCTTCGCCGCAGTTTCTTGGTTATGCTTCGGTAGATTCCCCATTTTTACCAAAACGCCCTCGCACTGACTTGGTCCTCACGTCTCGTCTCCACCTGCTTTCTTGTCCTCCGCGTACATGATTTTAAGCCGCACGATGTCGTCGCCACCTCCTTGACCGCATCTCAGCTCTCCAAGCCTCATGCCGGTCCATATGGCCGAACCATCGCCGCACCCAACTCGCACCTACACACAATAGACCAAGCAAAGCGTTGCGAGCACAAGTCTTCAACTTGACCCAAGTCAGTCGAGAAAAATCCTTCATCCACTCAATTTTTCTTGAGACAAATTGAGAAACTCAAACTTATCAAACACACAATAAGTAATTCAAACCTCGAATTCATGCAACTAAAAGAATCAACTCCACATAAGGTGGCAAAATATTCATCACAAATATTGTCAAGTCCTCACATGACTCACATCCTACAAAATAGATCAAATTAAATCGATTCCTTTTCCAAAATCTCTGAAACAAAATATAATATTTTAGCTCTAGTAGGTTTATGAAATTCAAATGATTTTCCTTAATATTTGGTTTAGTAAATAGATTTTCATCAAAACCAAATTTGCTATGTCCACCCATACTATTAATGAAAACTTCAATATCTTTTAACATAAACCTTTACCTATGCTTTCACATGAAATGAAAACCTAAAGTGTGATTACCCTAAAAACAAAGAAAGTCCAGGGAACCCTAACTCAGTCGTATGCCCTAGAACTAAATGTCCCTTGCTAATCTAACCAAAGATGACCGTGTTAACTTCCTAAAAACTTCTCCACTTCTGTAGTCATGTTAACATCCCATAAATGTATGAATTGATGCTCTAGTGTTGTATTTGGTGTTATTGGGTTTTTGCTTGCGCCGTGGATTTATTCATGTCTTCTTGCAAACATGTAGTTTTGACATTATGACAATTCACGCAGAGGATGTCAGACAATCATCGTATCAAGTTCAAGACCAAGATAAAGGCCAATACTGCCAGACAAGCAATCCCACTTTGATCATGTTGAATCCCATATGTGTCAAAAGTTAAATACTTTGTTTGCAACTCTGCATGCTATGTGAATATCAATGCTATATTATCTTAGACTTAGCTATACCCTATAACCGCATACGACATAGGCTTGACAAGTCTACCCTTGTAACCCTAGCATTACTTGCTGGCCATCATATGTCCAACAGAATATTAAGTCTATAGGCTATAAGCCGTGCTTAAACCTGCTAGAGAAAACAATCTAGTTTCACTGGATTCACGTGAACCACCCCTTCATTATGGGATAAAACCCTTGGGAGACATGTATTGCCCAAGGAGGAGGTTTAAAAGTAATTTTTGTCAAAACCCCAAAATAAAACAGAGAATGATTTTGATTTGGGTGAGAACCATAAGGGGAGTCTGGAGATGGTTGGAGCATGTAGGGACATGGCTATAAGGTACTGATATGTAGTCTTGCTCGAAGCAAATAAGGACCGAGCCTAAGTGCCGCTCAACCAAGTTCACCTCGTACGTCCTCATGTCCTTTTCAGGAAGGACATTAATCATTACTCTGTCGAGTAGTAGCATCTGAACCTATAAGCAGTAGGGTGAAATGTGCAAGGGGATGATTGAATCATAAAAGAACCTTCTCGTAGCTGATGTAGGAAGTTGTTCGACACAAAGATGGGTCCATTTTTATCTATGTGTCGAGATTAGTTGAATGTAAATCAAAAATGGGTATAACTCATCTAGCGGGTTTAGCGCTAGGGCTATACGGAGAAAAATTCTCATTGTGATATCTTTGCCTACAAACCTCGTGAAATGTGCTCATTTGGCCATGGCAACAAGGGGGATTCACATCTTGTGGGCCGTACAACATTTATAGAGTGTTAAAAATCTATTCCAATAGCCCGTCCTTGGTTATGGACATAACCTGGCTAGGCCACATACTGGTTAGACTAAATTTCTTTGCAGAACCTAGGTTATGGGATTAAGGATGTTGACATAATGTGTCCATAGTGTGCAGTAAGAGCAACATGCGTGTAGCGAGAACAATAGAAGTGAAACCTAGCTTGTGCTATACGGAGGTTGCACGGATGAGACTCAAGGACTTCTAGAGGTGATAATGGTGCTATCGGCCTTTACTTAACGATGGACTAGTAGGAACTACCACCATTGGTTACGGCTCGCCAACATGCAACTTAGGCTAGAGCTACTTTCTGGAATAAACAATGCATGAGATATATCAGTTATACTCTCCTTGTGGGATGCTTGCGAGTAATTCAATGTACTCACCTGGCTTGTTGATTGGGCCAAACAAAGGAGACATCTAGTTTGAGGATAACGATAGTGTTTGCGAAGGCTATGGTGTAACTCTAGTCAGTTGCCTGTCGGGTTTGGCATACTGATGGATCACCACTTGATTTTTGCTGCAAGATTTTAGCCGATGGACTACAAGTATAATACCTCGACCTATATGGTTTATTTACTTTACATATTTTGATATGTGCGTTTATGACAATGATATATAGGTTAACTTGTGTGTACTAGCTACTGATCATAGGACTAGTACAGGAAACACAGAGGTTTATCTAGCCTTAAAACCAGGTACGCCACAGGCGGCAACATCCTCCTGCTCTTGCTCCTCTGGACCACCGTCCTCGTCGCCCTTTTCCTCCTCATCATCCTCCTCATCATTAGTCTCCTCCTCCAATCGAGCGGCGGTGTACTACCGTTGACGTCGTCCATCCATTAGTCATTAGAGGTCGCCACTATCTCGTCGGTGGAGTGGTAAGTCTCCTCGTCGGAGGAGACCACCATCTTCGGTGCCCTCAGACAAGTAGTTAGGTGGCCAACTAATCGGCAACAGAGGACCCATGTAGGGCGAAGAGATGGCCAACTATGGTGGTGATGGCAGAGATTCCATGGCGGAGGAGAAAAGTGCGTCTGGTGGAGGAGAGGTGGATGGGATGAAGCGGCAAATATATTGCACTGTAGAAGATGAAGCAGCATAGAAGATCAGGCGGAGCCATAGAAGATGAAACGTTGGGAAACAGAGCAGTTGAGCACGTGAATCGATGTTTGAAGATGAATTGACAGTTTCTCACTCTATCGGTTTAGCATGTGAACTGACTGAAGACATTATCTCAGTTGGTTCCGCTGTTTGAATCGATAGTGAAATACTCGGTCGATTCAAATTCTAATTCTAGACGGACACCTTAGCCGGTTATTTTAATTAACCAACTGTAATAAGATTTCCTAATTCAGTTTTTTTAGAAAACTAACTGAGGTAATATTCTAGATCCATAAATTTTGTCCGAATTAATTAGCAAGGGGTCTGACTGAAAGATTTCCTCAGTCGTTTTTTCTAGACAAATTGGTTGAGATGTCCAGATCCATAAATGCTATCTGAATTGAGCAGTAGCCACATTCAATGCAAGTTGCAAATGTTAAAACATACTCTCAATACACAGGTTGGGTAGTTGTCAAATTTTTAGGTCATTTAATTTTTAGAACATTCACTTTACGGATTGTAAGGTATAACTATTTAACAATGAGATATGCATATAGTGTTGTTATTATTTTTATACTCTATCAATTAAAAATCTTTAGTAATTTTAAATATATGCGTACTTTGTAGATGGATAGACGATGGGTGTACGTCGAGAACCGTGCGTGCGAATATTACATCCATGGCGTCTCGACATTCTTAGAAGTAGCCGAACAAGATAGTTTGAATAGAGGGAACAAGTGGATATGTTGTCCATGCTCTGATTGTGAAAAATCTTAAGAGCTTCACGAAGCCTACGCATATCCAAACACATTTGATTTTGAAGGGATTCATGAAGGGGTACGGATGTTGGAGCAGTCACGGTGAAAATCAGATCATAGAGGAAGGTCCCACAAACATGGACGAAAGCAACGACATCCCTGATCCTGCCAATAGCCCATGTTTCGAGCAGACACTGATGTCCATGTGTCAAAAGAGGGTGTGTCACGAGATGACACGTCGAGGTATAAAGACAACGACCTAGATCAGATGCTACGTGATGTTGAAAAAACTATGAGAATAATCAGAAGTACAATAAATTTGTTGGGTTGCTGGAAGATGTGGAGAAACCTATGTACCTAGACTACAAGTACACAAAGTTGTCCAGCGTGCTAGAACTTTTGAAATTGAAGGCAAGCAGATGTTGGACTGGTAAGAGCTTCTTATTGCTACTAACTTTGTTAGAGGACATGCTTCCAAAGGGAAACCATATGCCAAAAACTACGTACAGAGCTAAGAAGGTTTTTTGCTCCTTGGGAATGGACATAGCGAAAATACATGCATTTCCGAATGACTATATCATGTACTGTAAAATGCATACGAAGTTACGTGCATGTCTAGTGTGCAAAGCTGCTCGATGCAACCGTAAGAATGATGGTGACGATGGCGAGGATGGTGTGGATGTGAGGAAGGAGACTCTAGTTAAAGTTACGTGGTACCTACCAATAATTGCTCAATTGAAACGCTTATATACAAACCCTAAAGAGGCTAAACTGATGCAGTGTCATGCAGAAGAGCGTATAGATGATGGAATGCTGAGACGCTCCGTAGATTCTTTATAATGGAGATATTTTGATATGAGGTATCCTACGTTTGGTGAAGAGGTGAGGAATGTAAGGTTGGCACTGAGCACTGATAGAATGAACCCGTTCGGCAACATGAGTAGCCGACACAACATTTGGCCCATGAATCTCTGCATGTATAACCTCCCCCTTGGTTGTGTATGAGTCAAAAGTACATCATGATAGCAATACTTATCCAAGGTCTAAAACAACCCAGTAACGACATTGATGTGTACTTTGCACCACTGGTGGAAGATTTGCGGCTTCTTTGGATTGAAGGGGTACAATTGTGGGATACGCACCTAAAGGAAAATTTCACAATACGTTGCATGTTATTCCAAACCATCAATGATTATCTTTCTTACGGTAGCTGGTCGGGGCAGACTATTAAAGGGCCCAATGCATATGTTCAATGCCTAGTCAAAACAATAAGTGGGTGGCTTAAGCATTCTAAAAAAACCGTGTACACCCGTCACTGTCGGGTCCTTCAGAGGGATTAGAGGTACCGCTAGATGATTGATGAATTCGATGGACAAAACTATCAAGAAAGGGTCTGCTCTAGAAATTATGAGTGGTACAGAGGTCCATGATCAGGTTAAGAACCTAAAAGTTGTGCTTGGAAAGGAAAAGTTCAAATGCCGAGGTAAAGTGAAGAAAAAGCTTGTTGAGAAGAACATCTGGAAGAAGAGATCAATATTCTAAGACTTACCTTACTCGAAGCACCTAGAGGTGCGTCGTTGCATCAACATGATGTACGTAGAGAAGAATGTGTGTGACATCATAATGGGTCTCTTATTGAACATGCCTGACAAAACCAAAAATGGTTTCAATGCACGGCTCGATATGGAAGATATGAAAATCAAACTGGAGTTAGCACCACATAAAACCATGAATGAAAAGATGTTTCTTCCTCCTGCTTGTTACACCCTCTTCAAATAGGGAATTCTGACGCACTACGTTCAAAATTGATCTCGCCCAAAGGGCAGCACATCGAAGGCTATGCAAGGTAATTGAGTTTTCATTAATTACATGGCACATCTTCAACCCATAGGCATGTATCAATCTTAACATGAGGGGTAGGGTTTGTGGTGCTGGGACCATTGACAGGAAAGTAATCACTCCAGTTCAAATTGAGTACGCTAAGCCCATTTCACAGTTTTGCAGCACATGGCAGTAGTGTCTACATACATGCAGGAACACATGGACATTGTACAACACAAGAATCAAACACAGTCAGACGATTGGATCATGAAACATCATAATTGTGGATTCAACCAATGGTTCAAAAAGCGACTATGTGATGTCCCTTCAAGTGATATACTGACATGTTTATCAAGTGGACCAACATGGTTGGTAGTAGTATGGAAAGGGTACCAAATCAATGGGTACCCTTTTTATACCGAAGATCAAGATATGGAAAGTGCAATGCTGAACAACGGTGTCTGCATAGATTCTCTTGAAACAGATGGCATGAAATAACTGTTCTATGGATAGATAGAAGAGATTTGGGAGCTAGACTAGGGGATAATTTAAGAATCCCCTTATTTTGGTCCGTTGGGTCAATAAGAACAGGTGATACCCGATGACAAAGGACATACTACTGTGAACCTGAAACGTGTTGCACCAAAACGAACCATTTTTCCTTGCCCAACAAGTTCATCAAGTCTTCTACATCATTGATCAGGCAAGCAAGAAGCGGCATGTAGTATTGTCGGAGTGGAAAATGTAGTGGACGAGGAATATTACAATAAAATCAAAGGGTTTCCTCCTCCCGGTGACCAAATTAGTGAGAACGAAGAAGTGACACATGCCCCGGCTCTATACGTACACAACGATTATCAAGAAGGAACAATTTTGTAACCAAACGACATAATATATTTTTCATCTTTGCCAGAGTTGAGCATAGTGTCTTTTGTAATATATGTATTCCCTAATATGGTGTATTCTCTATGAATTATGTGAATACAGAATCAAAACCCTATTCAAACTATATTCGAAATGCAAAACCCTAATGCAAACTGCCGCACACGGGAGTTGGAAACTTTTGCTGCTACGATTATCCCAATCAATTCTTCGGAGCAAACCGATTGAGCTAATGAGTTATCTTAATTGGTTTTGTGCTTGTAACCGATTGAGATAGCTCATCCGTATAAGTATTCAAGGGCACGCCAATAGCCAAATTTTCTAACTCCCGTGCTGCTATTTGTCTTGTCACCCACCGCTATCCCCTCCATCGCCAGCCCTCCGCTTGCCATTGCCTACTGGCCAGGATGACCCGCAGTGGCCGTGGCTGAGCTATCTAGGGCTGGCGATTAGCCTCTAGGAGGTCACCATTGCCGCCCCTTGACCAGCCTCACCACTGGCCTACCCTCCCCGACCAGCACCGCCACCTGTGTACCCTCCTCGACCAGCCTTGCACCAGCCTCCACAACGGCATTAGGTTAGGTTTTATATATTTTCCTATTTTTTCGGTGATATATGCTAGTAGATGCATTTGGAATACGCTAGTGGAATTAATTTTTTATATGTTAAATATATATGTTCTGTGATTAGGGTCTTTTAGTATGCTAGTAGATTAATTTTTAATATGTCAGCTATGTACCTTATGTGATTAGGGTCTTTTAATATGGTAGTAGATTAATTTTTAATATGTTAGATATGTATGTTATGTGTTTAGGGTCTTTTAATATGGTAGTAGATTAATTTTTAATATGTTAGATATGTATGTTATGTGATTAGGGTCTTTTAATATGGTAGTAGATTAATTTTTTATATGTTAGATATATATGTTATGTGATTAGAGTCTTTTAACATGCTAATAGATTTTTTTATCTATTAATGTTCTGTGATTAGGGTCTTTTAATACGCTAGTAAATTAATATTATATATATATTTTTAATATGCTAGTAGATGCATTTGGAATATGCTAGTAGATTAATTATAATTAATAGCCCCTGTACGTTGTGATCGCCCTTGAGACCGTCTGTTGAGACGAATAGCACTTCCGTGAGCAAGAAGATGTAGGAAGAGGGAAGAAAGCGGTCAAAAAGGCTAGAGTCAAGTGCACTGTGACCGCTCTACATGACTCTGGAGCCCGTCTCGAGCCCGACGACGCAAGGAAGAAAATTTCAACCCTACGTGGGATCGTAGCACGAGACCGGGTGCCCACACTACCTCAGGAAACACCAGCACTGATGGGCGCAAAAAGCAATCGCTGACGGGTTCCAGGCCCATTAGTAACCTCCTGTCAGTGGAAGTTCTACTTTCACTGACGGGCGGAGGGCCCGTCAGTAGAGAAATACTTCACTGACGGGTGTAACCTGCCCGTCAGTGAAAAGACTTGCAGCGCTACTCGGGCGGCATCCTGAGAGTACTTCCACTGACGGGCGTTGAACTTCCGCCCGTCAGTGGTAACTATTTCCACTGATGGTTAAATAGACGGTGCCCGTCAGAGGAAGTTATTTTATACTTTTTTAAAACATATATGAATAGACAATATGAAGCATATGTAGCAATTAATATCACAAATATTAAGTATATCTAGTACTTAATATCACAAATATTAAGCATATATAGCAAGTAATATCACAAATATTAAGTACACATATAAAAGCAAGTTTACAACGAATTAAAACGACAAACAAATGAATTTAAAAATGTTTGTTTTCACTAGCCCTACTCTAGGTCTATGACGCTTGGCTAGTACTTGCAGGTCAGCGGTAAGCGGGTAATTGGACTCCCGCGTAGAAATCACCGCTTGGCCGAATGACTTCGTTGTTGATAATGTATGCGAAGGTCTTCTGGATGCAGGCAAAGTCCTTCCTCCAGTCGTACTTATCGTCGGCCAGGTTGTGTATGAAATTATTGAATTGATCCTGGCTCCATTGTGGGTTGTGGGATATGATGAACGCGTCTATGTGAGCGCAGACGTAGTACCCACATGTCACGCTACCTTCCGACTATTACCTACAAGGGAAGTTGAATTTGTGGATCAGCCTTTTGCTCTTGCATTCTGCTCCTCCCCCTCGCAAGTTGTATTCTCAAAAGGCGGCTTCCAGAACTTCCTGAATTCCTGAGTAGTCCCGCTTGACACTTCTTTGGGAATCAAAATAGTATATCATTCTTGAAGGCTTGTGGATGGCAATGAGGATCTAGTGGTCGCTGCGTAAAAGGTAATGAACGAATATAAACAGACGAGGATACGTGCTTAAGAAAAGCAAACTAGGCACGGTAGTAAGTAACTTACGGGGGGTTGTAGGGCAGGAGTACATAGTCCTTGTCCTTATGGTATATCAATGACTTAGTGATGAAATTTATTAGGACCGGCTTGGCTTCTCGTACATAGTAGTCGTTCATGATGACTAGATCCATTATTCCAAAAGTGCAGTTGGGCAGACGCCTACACTCTTGGGCTTGGTGAAGCGCCCACAGCTTGACGAGCATGGTGTCGAGCTGGAAGAGGTTGAACAACATAAATGTATCTTCAAAATTGATGTCAAAGGTGTCATGCTGTCTGTCCAGGAAGAAACCGTAATCTTTTGGCACCTCGACATTAAAGTGTAGCTCATAATCATCCCGATTCCATGACCTCATCATGATTGTGTCATGGAAAAGTTTCATCTGTGCGGGCAACCTCTGCACCTCATCATCTGGGAGCAAGGGCTCACCTGCCTCGTACACTACTCGTCGAGACACTGGAGGGTGTCTCCTGGCCACTCTGATTCAATGTTCATACAAGCCTGAGAAATCACTGGTCAGGAATCCAAAGAATATCACCTCCAAGCTTGGGTGGGCTTGCTTAACATTGCACAAGTATTACATGGATAGGTTCAAGAAAAAGAACAAGGAGCAGAGCGGAAATATCATAGTCGAGTTCAAATATAAGCACTTCCTCAATGAATAGGGTGACAGTTCCCATTGACTTAGGAGGACTTGCACCTCATGTACAATCTAGACGCCTTGGATGCGAGCCTCATTAGATGTTTACATTGTAAGTGCCTACACTCACGCTTCATTTGTATTAATACAATAACTATACATGTCACTAATATAGAACCCTTTGGTCGTGTACATATAGGTACACTCTTGTCAAAGCGTGAGAAGCAAAAGAACAAATAGGATTCCTTAACCCCACACCTTGGCTCTAAAAATTCCATGGATGAATGTGAAAGAGTTGTTGAGTATTAATTCTTCCAACTTATGGAGGCCTCCCAAGATAAGAAATTCATCTTTTATCCTTTCAATAAAAAAGTAAGTGGTATATACTTTTTCATTTGTGATACTTGTTCATTTTGTACCTTCGGTGCGACATCAACTTACTTTGGATTAACGACCATGTAGTTTCCACTGGATTATTATTGTTATTATACTTACTGAGTCCAAGGTCTATTACTTGGACTCTTACCTGAATAATTAGACCAACTTCAATAGGGTCAGCAGGTTGATTGATAGGTAAACAAATTGCCTCATCTAACTCTATTCTATTAGGTCAGTAGTCTCATTAAGACTTTTCTACCATCATTCAGAGTCTGCCAACTTTTCCTTGCCCACGGAGGGAAAAAAGCCAAGGTGCGGGGCCCCTAATAAGCTACAACACTTCTTTGACTTTCCAGTATGTATCTACTTCCACACATTTATGCTTCATAATATGAGTTTCATAGAACTTAATTAAACCGAGTCCATCTATATCTTTTCAGTGCCACTAGCAGCCCTACATGAGCAATTTTGGTGGTTTCTATGTTTACCACCACATAAACCTTCTTATGGGTCAAGCCATAGAGAACAAAGCCTCAGTCATTGAATAGTGTTGTATTCATTTTCTTCTGCATGACAACAATATGATCTTCATATCGATAGGTTGCACCTATTGCCAAAATGGAATTGCCAAAGATGGAGCATGCCATGATTCGAACGCAGTTGGTGGACTTCAATGTTTTGAAAGTCATCAAACCATACGGTGAGTTCCACCACGATAGAACCGACGAATGAGTCCATTCAAATGTGATTCAAAATTGTGTATTCAACTGTGTAATGAACTTAATTCAAATGTGATGGATGAACTTCTTTAATTTATGAATTTCTATCTACTTGAGTTCATCTGTGAATTAAAATGTGATGTGAATGTAATGTGCATGTGTCGATATACTACATATGTTGTGGGATGATTTGGGAGAGATCTAGAAATTTTGGGATATATAAACTGTGTTTTCTATTTCAGGGCAGGCAGAAACCTGAATTCTGCCTGCTTGTCCCAGGTAATATCCCAACCGGTTCTACATGAAAAGTCGGCTAGGATAATGTAATAAGGTAGTCATTTCATCCAACATAACCGACTGATATAATACATTATCTCAGTCAGCTCGGTTGGATGAAGCAACTGAGATACAAGTTTACCTTAGTTGGTTGGGTTGGACGAACCGAGGGAGATACTATTTTCTCTCAGTCGGTTGGGTTGGATGAACTGACGGTGATACTATTTTATCTCAGTTGGTTTGATTGGTTGAACTGATGGAGATAATGTTCTATCTCAGTCGGCTCTATTGAGTGAACCGATTGAGGTTTTGTTATCCTAGCCGGCTTGGAACACCGGCTGAGATAACATACATTATTAGCTCCCCTTGCCTACAGCCAGATCCGAAATCGGCTAAGATAGCCTTTTTGAACTGGCTATATGTAACATCCTGATTTTCAGAGCTTTTCAAAATCTTTTATTTAAAAATCAGAGCCAGAACATTTCATTATTTATTCTCTAATTTTAAAGCTAATTAGAATTTCACAAATTGGACCGGAGTTAATTTGAGTTAATGCAACTTGAGTTTGAGTTGTTTTCAAACTTGGAATATGTCTCCAGAGTTTTTCTCAGAATTTTCGGAGTTCGTTTGATATTCAATCCCGCTCTACTGTTCTTTGTTTTTATTTCAGTTTTCTCCTTTTCTTTCCTCCTTTCCTTTATGGCTGCCATCCCGGCTCATCCCCACTCAGCATCCCGCCGTCTCATTTCCTCCTTTGAGCAGCCCCTCCGGCGAGTTCTGCGTAGCGCAGCATGCGTCGCCACCTCTTTTCCAATAGGGTTTGACCTAAAACTCTTTCTCCTAACCTTCCTATAAATACCCCACACCCCTCCCACCTTTTCTCCACTCCCCCACACTCTTTTCCCATGAAACCCTAGCCCCCAAACCCCCCAAACAGCCGCCACCCCCTCTTTGCCTCCGTGCAGTTTCTAAACAGCACATATTGCCTCAGTGTTTTTCCAATTCCCGTCTCCTCGAACATCTTTTGGCAAATCCCTTTAGTGAGATTGTTCTTAACCTTTCCCTCTACCTCTCTGCAAAATTTGGTGAAGATCCAATGGTGCAATCACCGGGAAATCTCCAAATACTAACGTGCTATTTGCACCCAGATTTTCTGCGCGTGCATCTAGATTGGAACAACGCCCTCGTCAGCTCGGACCTCCTTTTAAAGATCCATTTCGTGAGATCCTGGATAATGTTGTCAAGATCATCTCCACAAAATTTGAAGACAATCCAATGGTCCAATCTCCAGGAAATCAAGTTTCTTTGTGCTGATGTTCATGTCCAGATTTGACTGTGTGAACGGTACAGCGGCATTATCACCTCTTTCCCCACTGATCCGGTGAGTCTTTGAAAAATCCCTTTGGTGAAGTTGTGCCTTAGGTATCTATGAGCACCTCTGTAAAGTTTTACCTTGATCCATATAGCCGTTTGGCAGGAATTGATCCGTCTCCGACGTGCTTTCCGCGGATGTCCAGATTCAATCTGCAGAATGTCTAAATTGTCTGATCTTTTCTAAATTGTCTGATCTTTTCCTTTTGACTCGGTACAAATTCTCTAAAACCCTTTGGTAGGATTGTACCTCTGTATGTCTAGTTTCTAACCCAATTGGCAGATTGCAATTTCGTTGAGCGAGCATCGTACAACGTCCAAAATCCTCCAGTCTGTCCAGAACCGATCTATGTCCAGTTCCAACCGTTTCGTGTTGCGAACGTCGCCTCCACCCATATAGTTAATCTCCTATCATCTTGTGGTGCATCATGACATTATTTTACACCATTAATCCTTATTTGAAATCACTTGCATCACCCTATGTTCATCTATAATGTTCTTCATTATTGCTTGATCACCAAATTAAATTGAATGTTATGTTAGACTATAGTTTCATATATCTATATGCTTAGTTCTTATATAGTCCTTGCTTCTATTTATGTAATGTTCATGCTTAAATTCATCATGTGGTCAATCATGTTTAGTTCAATATTAGGTTTATTCATCCATATAGCTACATGTTGTATGTTTGTATAGTTGAATATAACATGCGCATATACAATATAATTTGGTTTTAATACTTAGTAGACATGAGGTAGTTCCACATGTTAGTTCAATCTTGTTTATATTGCAGACAAATTTATTCATATTTAATAAGGTTCATATTGCATGACCTTATGTATGTTCACATATATTGTGTTATACAATATATAACCGAACCTAATATTGCATATAACCTATAATAGTAGAAGCATAATCTTACTAAGCGAATATTAATATGATATATCATATGGTAGTTGATCTTTGTATAATGTGATCATCACCACATACTCAAATATAATAGATAGTAATATATTATTGTATATGGCATAAGGTTGCTTACTAACATGTTAGTGTCTTTAATCACACGTGATGATGATTGTTTAATAAACATGTTATGATTCCCATGTCACCATGTGTAGATAACATGATAAGATATATATGTGTAGATTTAAATGGAAGTATGACATGATTTTATGCAAAATATAAAGTTATTACATATATAGATGCTTCCTGTTTTAACTAATGGTGTTGTAAAATATTTAGTCATAATAGTAACCTCTGTGTATAATATGGTTAAGATCACACACATGTCTCATATTTTTTCGATGCATTTCATGTGGTTTACATATGCAGCTATGTGTATATATTTATGCATATATACATAGGCTAATCCATGTTTTAGATAATAGTTCGTCATGCAATGATTGACACATTATTTTATTCATGTGTATAATTTAATTGTTTGTTTAAACACGATTAAGTTGCACATGTTCAATATGACTTTATGTTGCATAATCATGTAGTTGCATATAGAGATGTATATATAATTAGACTTAATATTGTTGACAATCTACATGTTGGAATAATAATCCCTTACTGAGTTATTATTATTTAATCATATCGTATGTTAGTTGATGGACATATAATATGTATGTACTAGTATGCATAGCTTGATATCTTATGTTACACTTTCATAAGGTGGTGTATACTCACACATACATGGTTAACATTTAGGTATCGATTATAATATATGCATATATGTTGCTAATAATCATTCTTTACTAAAATATTGTTATTGTTATGTGTAGTATGTGTAGGTTGATTGCTGCATTGTATACACACAATAGCATTAGTAGAGTTAATGTTATGTCATATATTGCATGTATGTTTGGTGCATGTCATATCGATGCTAGTTGTTATTTGGCCTTATAGTTTAATCACCATTTGCATTATCAATGATTGTTATTAGATTATAACTGCATGACCATATGTTATCTTATGCTACGCCATGACTAGTCTCTATTTCACGCCGTCTATCTAATTTGTTACATGATGTCTAATTATGTATTGCATGACAGTCCATATAGATTGTCATATCGCTTGTTATCATTTCTTGCCGACTAGCATGTCAGGACCTTGCTTGTTTGCTAGTACGATGGGTCATATTTGTTTTACTAGCATGTCGGGTTTCCATGTTTAATCATATGGTTGTGCTATTGTTGTCATCGACCATATATTGTTCCCAGTCGCATATCTATCCCTATCTCGCATGTGGATTAACTTTAGTCCTTTTACATGCAAATTCTATCCTCCATAAATCTATCCTTTTTCCAGAATGATCTGATCCAGAAGACCACCTTTCGAGTACACGTACTCTATCTAGTTGAGATATATAATCTCACACCTTCCTAGTTGTCTTTCGACAATCCTATCCCTTCACCTTTGTCCTTTGACACCTATCCAACCCTGCTAGCCCTATTTCTTCTGATATTTTCATTTGATATTTAATTTGGATTTATATTTATTTTCCTTGCACTTTATTGCTGCTGCGACGAATAGGAAGTAGCGAAGTTGGGTAAGGTCAAGTTACTGCAGAAGAAGACCAACTTGTCAACGAATGCATGCCCCTTTTCTTGATCATATTTGATCCTATATTTTCTGAAAGTCATTAATATTTTGTCTTTTACAAATATGCATGCTGTTTTAATCCAGTAGCTAGCGTGTCGATTGACACACTTTTACCCTGTCCGCTTGTCGCCCCTTTTACTTGATACCCTGAGTAGATTAATAGGTTTTATTCTGAATAGAGTAGAGATATGCTTAGCTATGCTTAAATTCACTTTTAGGTTGTTTTGATTTGCCTCTACGGAGGAATGAATATCGGATCGATGATTCTTGTTGAAACTTGATATTGAGCTCGCTGAGCTAGGGCCGGATGCTCGTTGATTCCCTCTCTCTCTATTCTTCCTATTCTACTCTGGGTGAAACTTACCATCTAATATGGTGCGGGTGACAGTTGGATCATGTGATGAAGGAGCATATGGTTGTCCTACCCGCAGAAGGCCGGTTTAAAGGAACCATTGGTCGTCCGTACCGCTTAAGGCCGAAGTCTTGAAGTTGGAGAATTGTGACAACAGTGCAACCACATGCTATATAGGCAATGGCTTGGTCAAGTAGGTTAGTCAGCCTTTGGTGCCGATGTTGCCGTACCGCGGAAGGGGTGGACGTAGCGACGAGGACCCTCGGCATAGATGGGGGGAACGGAGTGCGGGGATGTACTCTTGACTCTGGGCCAGACCCGGTGGGCATGTCACACCTTAGGGGGATCTAGCTAAAAGGCCTCGTCACGATCTCTCTGCCGGTACACCAATGGGTGTGTACTATACTGACGACGGCTAGTGGCAACAAGATGAGATCGTGTCATGTGGGTAAAGTGTACACACTCTGCAGAGTTAAAACTAATCGATTAGCCGTGTCCACGGTTATGGATAGCACATGACTCATTCTTGATGAAAAGGACCTGTCCCTCTCCCCCTTGCTATTTCCCTCTACCCCTTTGCTGATGAATCCTATGGTCGAGCTAAGGTGGGAGTCCTTGCTCGAGTGTGTTGGTCGTGGACCACACCTGTTGAAAACACCCCTGATATTAAAACTGATTTACATCAAAATGCTGCCTTCGAATCTATTATAAGTAATTCAATTAAGAGATTGCTTTACACAAATAAACCATAAAGCCTTCCTTTAGAGCCCTGCATGTAGTATGATAGGACCATCTGCCGCTAGGTGGCTTGCTGAGTACGTGAAGTACTCATCGAGCATGTTGTTTGTTGGCGTGTTCAGATGTTTGTTGGACGTGTTCAGATATCTATGAGGACAATGAAGACTATGAGGTATCTTCTATGTCAATGCTGAGGTTTAGGTCACGTGGCCTCCGTCGACTGCTTGTGGTTGAGATGGAGATATCTACGCTTTATTTTCTACTGTGTTTCTAAATGGTAAGGGACGTAAGTCCTAGTTACTTTATTTAGTCATATCGCTGCTATAACTCAATTGTTTATGTTTCTAAAATGTTTCGTGATGTGTGCAGTGATATTAATTCGCCTGTGTTCATCAGCTTGTTCCTGGACTGATGAGGAGATACACAGGGAGGGTCTGGAAGTTAAGTCCGAATCCTCACATTATAAAAGCCTTTTCTATGGTAGTGGTAGTTCTGATGCGTGTGTACAATAGGTGTTTGTTGTGGTGAGCTGATGTCACCAAGTGTGGTTCAAAAGTGCCAACAAAGGGCGTAGATCGATCACATCAACATAATGTATGAAAAAGTAAGACGACATGCAAGGATGCAAGGGTCTTCTCTTTATTATAATGGTGTTTCTACAATTGATACAATGCCACTGATAGCTCCTAGGTTTTTGATAATTGCTCAATCAACTTGTTCACCAAGTTGGAGAAAAGCACTACCGAGGGGGGCCACCCCTACTGCGGCCAGCCAAACGCCCTTCGGGGATCCACGGTTCTTTTAACACTTCCCCTTAGACATTTACTGTGAGATGTCCATGGCTTATCGAAATTCTTAAAAAAACTTTGCTTTGGGAAAAGTGGAAAAATAATACATAGTAGACACCTATTATATTGCACAAAATTGCTTCGTTAAAAATATTTGTTGAGAAACTTGAAAACTCCTGCAAGGAAACAAGAGTATCTTCACCCTGTTTGCACTTAATTTTACTTGATTATTCCTTGGGTACTCGATCTTCTTGATCAAGTTTCATTGGTGAGGTTGTGAGGATCCTTCCCCTGAATTATGTAATTATCTAAGTCTCATCATTCTGGTTCAACAATTCATCTTCTAAAGCTAGATGTAGGAAGTGACTTAGTGAATAAATATGCAAGATTCTCCTTTGAATTTGTATGCAATACTTTTATTTCATCCATCTTGTGCAATTCATGAGCATAGGAGAACTTGGAGTTGATATGCTTAGTGAGATTACTCTTGATATAATCCATTTGCACTTGTGAAAGACAATCAACATTATCTTCATAAATGATAGTAGGGGTTTGTATAGTGTTCGAATCACATGATTGTTGCATGTGGACCATAGGTCAAAGTGATGCACATTCATGTGAGGCTTCATATAGCGCCATGATTTCTAAGTGGTTCATCACTGTCACGGACCCGGAATTGCATATGATTAGGGAAACGCGAAGTCGCCAAGGACCAAAGGACTCGTCAGCCCGGTGGCACGGTACCTGCGCCATACGCACCAAGGTAGAACGATCCGACACCCGCTACGTGCGAGCCGGCCGGAAGCGACCAATCTTTCCAAAACCACATACGATTCCATAATCCGGTGAAGAGTCAGAGTCGTTCCCGAATCCTACTACGCCTAGCAAGGTCGGAGGAGCCCGGCGGTTCTACCCACACCCTAACCTAGCTCGGAAGCTAGTGGGTCACTCGAAAGCCCGGTAGAACGCCCACACCCTGCCTGGCCGGCACTGCATCTCAGCCAGCGGGTCACTCAACCAACACCTGCTCGACTTAGTAGAAAATGGTACGGCCTCGGTCCTTCACGGCGTACCCACACACTTCATATCATTCACGCATTGTGCAGGGGCAGCCTGGAATAACAACTCGGATATCGTCACAAAGCCCTACAATACGATATTACTAATAACAGTCCACGATGGGACAACATATTACATCAGTCGGTATATCCGAACACATATCCGAGTACGGAGAAGTTTAACAACAGCGGAAACAAAAGGAGTAAGACCCACAGCGGCAACATGTCCGCTGACCAAAAGCTACACCTATCCCACAGATCGAACACTACCGAGGAAACCCAAGTTCAAGCATCGTCAAAGTAATCTTCGACCACCGGCTCACCTGCAAGCTCTAGGATTAACCTAGGTGAGTACGAAGTACTCGCAAGACTTAATCGTGCTTGATTAGATGTCCTACACATGCTAGTTTAGCAACAAGTAAACATGATGCTTCTCAGAGTAACAATATGCAAAGTAACAACATAGCATCATCAGGGTAAATAGAGACAAGTAAATCAACCAGCTAAATCAGACAATAACAGGACATGAACAAATCATCACAAATCCGATTCCTCAAGTTCAAATCCAAAGGGCAGCCCATACATCCAATCCAACCCGATCCATTTAACGATTCAATCCAAGGGGGCAGCCCTGTATCCAATTCCGAATTGATCCAGCAATGATACATTATCGAAATCCGATGTAATCCGTCAAAGACATATTATGATTTAATCTCTCGGACCGCTACCGACGGACTCAACCCCTGCCGATATAATGAGTGCATAACCGCAAGGAGGTAGCGAACCTCCAAGGGGCGTGGAGGCTTGTCCCACTATACCTCAGTGTTGGCTCTCGATAGCGCTCCCGTGTGATAAGGGATTGTGACACGCTGAAGATAAGGTTGCTGCGGTGACAAAACTCTACTTACACCTGGGTCACCTTCCCGCCGCTATTAGCAACAACCGTACCCATTGTGCACGCCCTCGGCTCTCACAACTCACTTAAAGGTTTGGTTGAAGAGCCACAGATGTTCTCAACGTGAGACCCATCTTGCTTGTATTAGTGTGCTTAACATCTCCTAATGACATCTAAACTGATCATACCCATACGACATACAACGGAGACAGACACATACCAGCACACATAAGAGAGGGCATACACAAGAGTACGGAAAGTAAAATGCAACAAGCTCTGCTTGCCTGATTCTGGTTGTTCCTGTTCTTGCGAAGGGTCGTAAGCCGGGTGGTCACCTTCGTCTTCGGGCTCTGTTGTAAATAACGCGATCACCGGAAGGAAACGATAAAAGGTAATGAGACCAGCATGTATGCATGTATGGATGATATGAGCTACATGGGATTAGATGTGTAGTGGGTGTCGAAGAGCCGGAATGATCTTCGTGGGTTCATATTAGGTCATCGGAGACATGTGACATCTAGGATGCATGCATGCGATTTAAAACGCTCCGATGAGATAGGGTTGCGTCTTTAGTGGTGAAACACTACAAAAAATGTGCAATAAGTCAATATTAAGTTGGGTTATGCATTAGGATGCTAAGGTACGTGGGATCGTGCGAAGAGGAGCTAACTTGCGAAGCTAGGGTTTTATCGGTTTGCGACAGGGCAAAACAACAACTCTAAACATGGTGCTGTGCATGTATCCAAAATTAATCCTTGTTTCAGTCATGGTGTAGGAAACTTCATGAGTTTTCCAATGATATCAAGTTTGCAAAAATCCGAGTTATGGATCACAAGTTATCGCATTTTGAAACGCGACGGAACCATCGACAAAACCCTAGGTAACCTACTGTGCATGTGCTCAAAATAAACTTTTGATTCGTCCAGATTGTAGAGAACTTTACAAGCTTTCCGAGTATATAAAATTTATTAAATTTGGATGTGTGGTTTAAAAGTTATGAGCTTTTGAAATTTCATACAAAATCTGTTCAAATCTAACCTAAACCTAATTGCTATGCGTACCCGAGCTTTCCCTCTCTCTCTCAGCGCCCCAGATCCAAACCACTAAACCTACCCGAGAGGTTACCCCATAACTACCCTTCATAACCGTACCTACTGACCCGTGGGTCCTACCCGTCAGCCGGAGAGGAGCTCGGGGCCAATGAAAAGGCGCCACGCGGCATCTCCCTCTCCCCCTCTCTTTTCTCACTGGACCCGACCGGAGGGAGGGCTGGGGCGGCGGCGCTCCGCCGGGGACCTCACCGGACTTGGCAAAATGGCGCGCCCAGCTCGGGGGAAGGTGGCAGAGGGATCAGCAGCTCACCCTGAAGCGGATGCGCGCACGAGATGGTCTCGGGGGAGGCTGGGGGAGGCTAGCGACGGCGAGCATCGTCGAGGTGGCTCGGTCGCCGGTGATGGAGGGGCTCCGGGGGTGGATCTGTGAAAAGAAAACGACGGGGAGGTAAGGGGAGGAAGGAGGGAGCTCGAAGGCAAGAAAATGAGGCGAGGGGGTAACCGGAATGAGCTCAACGGGCTCGCCGGAGTTGGGGGCCGGCGACGGGGAAGGCGACGGCGAAGACGTGCTCGGGGCTTGGTCCTGCGAAACAGAGAGGAGGGGGAGTTAGAGATGAGAGAAGAGGAGCTCGAGGAGGTGGATTGGGGGCCGGAGGAGCACCGGAGCGGCGAGGATTTCTCACCGGAGCGGGGCGCCGGAGCTCGGGAAGAATGGGGTTGGGCGCTAGGGTTTGTGGCGGAGAGAACGGGAAGGAGAGGGGGAACGGAGGCTGTCGGGAGCGGCTTTAAAAAGGGCGGCGGGGCGTCGGACCGGTGGCGTCGGGGGAAGGGCACCGCCCACGCCGGCGTACCGACGCCGGGGACGTGGCGGGGCGAGGTCCGACAGGTGGGTCCCGAGGCGCGGGGGAGAGAGGAGGTGCGGCGGTGGGGGATGACAGGAGGGCCCAGGCGCGGGGTGTGGCTGGCAGGCGGGGCCCGCGTGGCAGTGAGAGGAAAGGGGAGAGAGGCGCGCGCGCTGGGAGGTGGGCCGGCCAGCTGGGCCGGCCGAGCGGGCTGTCGGCCCGAGTAGATTAGGTTTTGTTTTTCATTTTTCATTTTTGTTTATTTTCTATTTTGCAGAACCACCCCCTTTATCATTTTATGCATCGAATCAATCCCAAAATTTGTGAAATTTTTACAGGGGCTTTAATATATTATCTGAGATGTTCTGGAGGAGTTTGAACTGATTTGGATGAAATTTGGCCCATGTTTGTATTCAAATTCAAATTAGGGCTTGATTTGGGATTTGTTTTTGTGGTATTTCATGTGTCAAAATAGCTC
The DNA here is from genome assembly GCA_019208055.1 of Stipa capillata. Taxonomy (NCBI): domain Eukaryota; kingdom Viridiplantae; phylum Streptophyta; class Magnoliopsida; order Poales; family Poaceae; genus Stipa; species Stipa capillata. Next base: position 242,312 of record JAGXJF010001880.1, read on the forward strand.
CAGAATTATGAAATTTTGGTAGGGACTTCAAGGTGATTTATGGGACCTACTGTAAGGGTTTGAATTGCTTTGGGCAATGTTTGACCTAGATTCCTATTCAAATTCAATTTAGGGTTTCACGTCGGGTTTGTGTTAGGGTCGAGCCCTAGTCATGCCCAAAGTTTCTAGAAATTGGTCAGGGACTAGGGTTACCCCTTTCGAAGCTATTTACAAAGTTTGGGAGGTTTGGCACCACTGGGAACTATTCTGTCGTCGAAACCCTAATTCTGGCACCGTTAGGGTTTTAGGGTTAGGGACGGAGATTCTCTGAAGGGTTCGATGACTTCTACCACCCTTATCGACGATATTGTTAATTAAGTTACTTCAAATAAATTGATTGGTGTTTGCAACAATTATCCACCGAGGATGAGATATTAACATATTCTATAAAGTATATTCATATTACATCTAAGTTTAATTGAGGTGGGGGTGATGATGATGACATGTATGCATGGATGCAAATCAAAAACCTATCTATCGACTTTGGGTATTACAATCACCGTAACTACAAGGCTTTGCCTTGAAGACAACCAGGAGATTGCAGTTCCTCCACACAGAAATACTTATCTAATCTGTGATTTGGTTGTATGCGGATCCAATAGGTATCTACCATCGCATACCCCACCATGGTCATGTCTTGGTTCTTTCTGTATAATTTCCAAGTTCATTACTTCCTTGGAGGTAACATACAATGTCCTTAACAACCTACCAAAGCTTTTAGGTTCTGGGTTGTATCTTGCAAGCAAGTTAGCAGCAAATGCCATGCTAGGCCTTGTGCAATTTATAAGATATATGAGTGCCCCTATTGCGCTCAAATATGAGACTTCATGACCCAAGACTTCTTTCCATCCTCTCTAGGTTTATGTGGATCATTCTCTTGCTGTAGAAATCATACAAATATTGGGGTTTTTCATGAAAATTCTTTTCCATAGACAAATTTCTCTAGCACCTTTGAGTGGGAGTTTACTGTTGCACTAAAGTTCCTTAATGGACATGTCCAAGCTGCAGGCTTAAGCAGAATTTGATTTTGTCCAAGTCTTTCATTTCAAACTCTGACTTAATTAAGGTAAGAGCTTGCTTTCCCTATTTCTTCTTGGGTCACAAGGATATTCAGATCATCTACATATACCAAGATTATACATAATCCCTTATGGGATCTCTGTATAAATACACATGGACAATATTTATTATTCATGTAGATCTTCTTGCCTAGAAAGTCCTTGATGCGATTGTACCACATTTTGCCTAATTGCTTCAACTCGAATAGTGACTTCTTCAATTTGATGCTATATAGGTTTCTATTTTCTCCATGGTTCCATATAGGTATGCAATTATCACATCCATCGGTTTGATTTCCAAATTCAAGTTCACTTGCCACTGAGATAATATATTGAAAGGTTATACCACTCATAAACGAGGAATATGTTTCTTCATAATTAACTCCAGTACGTCGAGTGAAACCTTGAGTGATAAGCCTTTAGTTTATCTCACCACCTCATTATACTCATTTATTTCTTTGGAACAAATACCCATTTATGTCCTACAGGGCGCACATGGGGAGGTGTAAGACCTTCACGCCAAAGTACATTTCTTTTTTAGAGAGATTGTAACGTAACTGATATTGCCTTCCAATTTTTCCAATCTAATATTTTCTTGCATTCTGCAAGCAATGGTAGCTTTTCTTGCATTCTACTTCGGATGAAGATTGATGATTGTGGCAGTGGAAATTTTCTTTACAAAATATATGTCGACATTTGTTGTTGCTCTATTTGTTGATTCTGCCGTGTCAATATCATCTATGGCAATCTCTTCGTGAGTCATCTCCTCAGAAGCTTCTGATTGCTGTCCACCATTTCCCATTATGTATCCAAGTTCCTTTAGCTTTGGAATGACGATGTGGGTGCACACATCCCCCTCTAGTCATGGGAAGGTTAAAATCTGTTATGCCATTGCTTGCAGGTTCCTTTCTAGTGCTAGGTCTCAACTAGCTCCCTTCCTTGATTAGATACATTTCACTGATCTACTACCACAAGTCTTTTCGTTTGTTTTACATGGATATCTCTGATTACTTGGTACTTGAGAAACTAGAATTGTTGTCCTTTTATTTGAAAGGCCTTTGGATGATAATAGGGGTACCTTCAATTTTGTTTTGTATTTCCATCCTCTCTTGTAGATTATGTGTAGATACGTGCGAATTGTTCCCGCTGTTTTGATTAGTGAAGTGATCATGTAGCTGATTCACTAATGCTTGCAAATCAATTATTTTTTAAACTTGTTGGTTTGATTCGCTAGTGCATGGGTCTAGTGCTTGGTTTCCCATAGCATGCCACATGATTTCTCAACAATTATGTTTCAAGGGTTGATTATGGCCCTGATGGGCTCAGGCCCCACATAGCCGCTTCTAAGAAAAAAATGTGTATTTGATGACCAATTTTGGATAGTGTTATGGTGCGACTGTCCACAAGGCAAGTTTTTGCTTCCTCCGTCGAGGGCACCACATGTGTGTTATAACAAAACATTCAATCACATACATGCAACAGTAGAAGTAGTAGCATAAAGGAGCTTTAAAATATAAATAAATTGCTACTAAAAGTTCATAAATCTACAAGACATCCACAAACTTAAGAATTTATGCTTTCATAGATCTTACGAACCATCACTAAAATGATAAAATGAAATAATAATCTACAAACTTCTTCATGTCTCACAATCTCTCTCATTCAACAATGTATTTAAGTGACCTCACTCAACCCTAAGCAAAATTTGGCTATATATGTGAAGCTTGGTAAGTGGAATAACGAAATCTAGATTAATAAGGTTGAATAAGAACCAAAAAAAAGTAAAAAGCTCTATCTTCCGATATTTAAAAGAAAATAATGTACAAGAGAGAAATGTCTCTATCAAGAAAAAAGAAAGGCCCATGCAATGCGGAGTGACCCCAAGACACTAGTGATGTCCTCGATTTTGATGTTGCATGAGCAAGTAGAGATGTGCCATAAAAAGTGCACAACAAAGGTCTAAAAATAATGTATCATGATGATCTATAAGCAACTAATGATGCAAGATGAGGAACAAAGAAGCAATGCTCTAAACCATCTCTATGAAAGTAAGAGCTATTAACAAAATATGGCACCTCTCTGCCTACTCTTATTTTATTACATTTTTTCTTCCCTTTTCCTTTCTCTTGGTTTTTTAATAACTAAGCTAGGTAGAAAACACTTAGTTCTAAATATACCAGTTCTCTCTCTTATTCTTTCCATTTACTCTCTTTAGTTACGTCTGAGAAAGAACCGAGTAAACATACTTGTAGGTTGGTTTAGCATTTTTAGAGGACTTGGGTAGGTTTGAAAGGTTAAGTTTATTTTTGTGGAGGCATCTTATAGAGGACCAAAACCTTCGTGACCCGTATTTCTTGCTTTTGATTTCTAAGTTGAATGTGCAACTAGATGATGTTTTAGATTTCCTTTTTTTCCAGAATAGACGATGTTTTATAATACCAAGGCGATTTTTTCATAGCATTTCCTGTTATACCCTTTCCTATCTAATTAAAACGGGTGACCATCTCCCACAGAGCCTATATGCATGTAGTTACTCTAAATTAATTCATTTATATCCAAACCACTAAGTTCCCAAGATGAGTAATTGAATTTGTCTATTGCGTATGTACACATGCATGCATGGTATGCTGAGAAAGTTTAGTACTCCCTCCGTTCAGAATATAAAGCGTATTTTGATCAGTTAAAAAAAATTTGACCAATAATTACTCTATAGATATAAGATTTATGTGATACAAAATCATAATCATAAGTAAGTATTTTTGAATACGAATGTAATGTATTAATTTTATGTCACATAATTATATTAATGAAGTAGATGTTACATCCCTAAACGGAGGGAGTACTATGGTAAACAATAAACTAGTTAATTGGATCATTATGAGGGTTAGCATGGTCATTCAGAACCTTTCGTATATCTAGCACCAAAAGTTAAAACGACAGCTAGTCATGAACCGAGAGTGTAGTTATGTAGTGTTAATTACCATGAGTATTGCATTGTTTGTGATGCTACTATCACTAATTTGTTTTGGCGACTGCTACAAATCGGCATACCTATTTTAGGATTTCTAGGCATAGCGTCGGGACGTTGATCTCTCTTTCCATGGATGGTTGGATCAGCATCTAATATCTGGACCCAGGTATTCATAAAGGATTAGGATTGTTTCCATGAAACAAAGAGCTAAAAATCTGGGATTGATTGAATGCATAGAAGGAAACAGCTGAAATTACTGTTTCAAACCCAAGTATTCATAAAGGATGCGGATTGTTTCCCCAAAATAAAGAGCTAAAAATCCGGGACTAATTGAATGGATGTAAGGAAATAGCTGAAATTACTGTTTCATTGCTTTGTTCTGCTACGTCAATGGCCGCCATCTTCTTCTTCATTGTTCATTCTATAGATGGAACAACTGCAGTGATCTTAGGAAACAAATGTACTGACCTTAGGAAACACATGTCGCGGTCGTTCATTCTATTCAAAAAATCTTCTTCTATTATGGCAACACGAAAACATTTGCTAGTGCAAGGAAAACATTTTACTAAACCTTGCGCACCAAATTTTTGAACCAATACAACAATAGAATGTATACAACACAATTCCGGATTTCTAGGAATTGTATGATTGAAATCGCTAGATTTTCGGCATCGTGGGCTCCTTCTGTTATCACAATGTGGAAACATTTGCGTAGTGAGAGGGAAACATTTTATTCAAACTTGCACAACAAATTTATCAAACCAATACAACAACTAATGTTTGTTCATCCGGGCTAATGTGTTTATGTTTCATTCATCTGAGTATTTTATTTCCCGTATAACAATAATTTGTTTCCATCAACAATTAATGGAGAAACTGCAGTAGACGCTTGCCGAGCTAATTTGTTTATGTTTCATTCATCTGAGTATTTTGTTTCCCATACAACAATAATTTGTTTCATGTACAACAATCATTCGTGTCACATGTACAACAATCATTCATTTCCATCAACAACTAATGGAGAAGCTGCAGCAGACGCTAGCCGAGTCCCTGCTGCTGATGACGACGCCAGCAGAAGAAGGCTCGTGCAAGGATTTGAGAAGTTTTGGGGATTTCGTCTCACCCTACTGCTCTGCTCTGCTCATTATGGGAGATCATGCTCAGGCTTGTCCAGGAACCCGACGTCTGCACGAGCACAAGACAACTTGACTTGGAGAAAGAAAAGAAAAAAATGAAGAAGAGATAAGAATCTTGTTCACGGTCTGACCTTTGTTCTGGGATTCTTCCTTCCTAGCCTCCTTACCTCAATGTCTCCATTGCGAGCAGAAAAAATAGTGTCGGAGGAGGAGACAGGAGAGAAAGAAGCAAACGGAGGAGGAGACTGATAAGTAGGTGGGGGATTACCTCACTGCAACCTCCACGCACGAGCACGGCAATGGGTCGTGCGTCTAGTCAAGCTAGATGGTTGCTGCGTTGTGGTCGTGCAGATCGGGATCATGCGAGTGCGGCGGTTGTGGAGCAAGGCCGAGCAGCACGCGAGCCCGCCGCGACATGCTCCCGTGAACTTCTAGAGCTGATGCTTTGTCTGCCTTGCTGTGGTACCGAAATATCACCACCTTCTCGCCCTCATCGATGTCGTGGAGCACGCACCAGTTTTTCCCACAGGCTGGCGGCGGACACTACTACAGAACATGTCATCACTGACGGGCCAAAAACCCACATCAGTGACGGGTTTTTGGCCCATCAGCAACTAAAGGTCAGTAATGACTCGTATTATCAGTGACGAGTAATTTACCCGTCACTGATAAAGCTCATCACGGACGGGTGAAAAAAGTAACCATCAGTGATAGTAGCCTCATCACTGACGGGTATACTTTCAACCCATCCGTGATGAGTACTCACCAGAGGTGACGAAAACGTCATCACGGACGGGCGAAATAACGACCCGTCAGTGATAGCTCTAACAGCACTGACGGGTGCTTTCTTCACCCGTCTGTGATGATATTTCATCACAGATGACCAAAAGATCATCACGGACGGGTGGAAAACGACCCGTCAGTGATAACTCCACCATCACTGACGGGTTTTTTTTCACCCGTCCGTGATGATATTTCATCACAGATGACCAAAATATCATCACGGACAGGTAGAATATCGACCCGTCAATGATATTTCTACCATCATTGACGGGTGCTATTTTCACCCGTCCTTGATGAACATCATCACGGACGGGTAAAATATCCTTTTTTGCCCGTCCTTGATGATATTTCGTCAGCTCTGGTGGAGATATCATGGACGGGTGGAAAAGAACCCGTTAGCGATGGTACGTACCAACCAGGCAGGGTTTTCCTGCTTCCTGGCTAGCCTCAGGTCATTTTGCTAGGCATGCCCTCTGAAAAACAAAATATACCCCAGCTGCACAGCCTCTGTACAGCCCCAGCATGCACAGGACGTATATCACAAGCATATATGTAGTGTAGAACAGGAATCAAAGAACTATTTCAATTTGACTTCTCAGTTTTGACAAGTCCTTTCAAATATACAACACACTCTACATCGCACAATTGGCTAAACAATTTGTCACATCTCAAATATGTTTGACATCTCAAATCTGACAAGTCTAAACTTCAGAAAAGAACAATACAGAATCAGTTCGAGCAGATTTATGTAGATGGGTAGAATTCACCGGTGGGGTTTACTACAAAATTGTTGAAGAAATATGCGAAGTGTGCCAATATGCGTGTAAAGTCTTGGCTTGCATCAAATTGCTCTTGCGTGTTAATATGAAATTCCTGTGAAAAAATGAAAACAATATTAATTTCATATGGAAACAAAGTAGCTACTAAATAGACTGTCAATGTAGACATTAGATCCATCAATACCTTATGTACTCCACATTCAGTCTACGCTAGGGCAGTCGCCTCCATGTGCGTGCAAACGTGGAACCCACATGTGTTCGTTGCTTCTTGTTGTTGTTCGCACGGGAAATCAAATTTATGGGTGGGCTTTTTTGCTCCCCTTACTGTCGACGATCGGTGAATCGGCGATCTTACGGTATTCGTGGAACGGTGATACTGGGGGGTAGGGACCTCTAGGGCCCAAGGCCAGGAGATCTGACAACAGGGGACAGCCCTTTTTTATACAGGTTCGGGCCTCCCTCAGCATAATAACCCTACGTCATGTTCGTATATATTGATGGAGAAAACGTCTTTACAATGGGGGTGTATGTTAGTGGCTACCATAGGCCTAGTCGCAGACTAATCTATCTAATCCCGCGGGACTCGACTCCTTCGAGGCGGTGGGTCTTCTAGGGCTTCACCTCCTGGGACTTGGCTCGACTTGCTGTGCGACTAGAAAGACCTGTCCTCCCCTATGGGATTGCTGATCCTTATATAGGGGGTCCCCAGGGTCGTACTGGATATGGACTTACACCTGAGTAGGACTCTGGCTTCCTTAAACGTCGGGATTGACTTTCTAGTTTAAGGGAAATCTTTCCCCTTCTGAGGAGTTACCTTATTTTCTGGGGATCCTTACTAAGTACGTGGTACCCTTCTGGAAGCCCAGGGAATCGTACGCGGATACCGTCTGGTATACAGAATATCGTACTATATATCATCAAGCCCCCCATCAGTACGTGAAGAGAGGCTGTGACTATTTTGTAGGAAATCTGCCCTTCTCGGGGAGCAGCTCTGAGTAGGCGAACCGGATGGTCCTTGTCGACAACTCTCCCGAGTAGGCCTAATCCCTACCGAGTAGTCGTGATAGATATATCAGAGCAATTCTCTGGGAAAAAACCAAAGTTCTTTCCGAGCCGATCTGATCCGTTGATCACGGACACACGTCTTGCCAGGCGGATTTCTGGAAAACCGAACCGTCGTGGCGGAAATTTTGCGTGGTGACGAAGAATCTTTCCTTTTTTCTGTGCTACTGTGCGGCTGACGTGAGCCGTAACATGGCGTGCTTGTCAGGGTCGTGGGTTTGTCAGACCCTCTTTTTCCCACGCGATGCCTCGTATGCGGAAAAAGCAACTGCCCGCATTAAATGCGATGGTACAGATCCTGTCGTTAACCGCGCTCGGTCAGGCAAAGATTGAAAATCCCTTAAGGAACCAAGAGTCAGGGTTTTGTGCCACATTACTCTCTGTCCCTTAGCATTCCTATCCCCCTCATCTTCTTCCTCGCGCCCTTTGCCAAAACCTCCTACTTCCATCTTCTCCGATCAGTCGGAAAAGATGGGCAAGAAGAGCGCCACTAGGAAGTCCCCTGAGCCCATGAAGTCGTCAGGGGACGCTCTGGGGGAGCCAGTTCCCGCCATCCCCGCATTTGAAGCCTCGGTGATGGATTCCTCCGCCCTCAAAAGACTCGTAGCGGAGGAGGTGATCCTCCCGGAGGTGTTCGTGCCTGTCCGGGAAGCCGTGAAGGAGACGTTTCCCAGTTCGGATACGGATTGGGTTGTCGTCTTCACAGATTTCTTCCGGTGTGGATTCCAACTCCCACCGTCACACTTCTTCCTCCTCGTGCTCCAGTTCTACGGGATCGAGTTGATTCACCTCAACCCGAACTTAGTCCTGATGCTGGCGGTCTTCGCACACCTGTGCGAAGCGTACCTTGGCATCCGACCGAGCCTGGAGCTGTGGAGGTTCTTCTACAACCTCTGCCGGATGAAGGTCAGCGGCGGAGGAGTCGTCGGCGGCGCCGGATTCCGACTCCGGGAGGGGAAGAAAGACGCCTACATTCCCTCCTCCTGGAAGTCATCGTGGTCGGGCTGGCACTCGAGGTGGTTCTACTGCCAGCCCCCACCTCTCTCTGGGATCAGCTATCGAGGTCTGGCTCCTCTCCCGGTGAAGTGTTGGGTGGAAGCCCCAAAGGAGACAAAACAGCTCAGGGCTCTTGTTGGCGACATCGCTAATCTTGCCGCCAAGGGCTTGTCGGCGTGGGATGTCGCAGAAGATTTCCTTCAGCGGTGACTCCACCCTCTTCGGTCGAGGATCCAGCCTGCCTGGATGGTCCCGGAGGGGCAAGACCAGTCAAGGGACTTTGACACCGGTAGGCACTTTTTCTCCTTCCTGTGTCATGCTAGTCGGCGTGACCTCCAACCTGTTTTTGATCATTTTAGATTGCGTAGATCTGTCCCCCGAGGAGCTTCAGAATAGGTTGAGCAACCTATTCGAGCAATCCCCCCCAGGCGGGCGGACCGGGGTGCCACAGCCTATCCTGAGGCTCAGCCCCGACAACCAAAAAGAAATCCTCTCGGTAAGTTGGAAGTCTTTACCTTGTCTGATGTTTCGTTGGTTACTCGTACGGTGATACTAATCACCTTCGAGTTCATCTCTGCAGCGAGTAGGCCGCGGAGGTCCTGACCTGGAAGCCGAACGTGCCGGTGCCTCCGTTCAGGATAAGGATGTTGAAATCCTCGGGGAGACCGGGCCAACCTTCGAAGAGGGAGGTGGAGGTCCACCCAGGGCCGCGGCGGTAAGAGAGGACACCCGGGTAGAGCCCCCTACCCAGAACTCTCCTCCTTCGCCAAATCCTCAGCCTCAGGTTAGAACTCTTTGCCCGGCTAGCTTTTCTCCGTGCGTTCCCCGAGTAGGTTAACAGGAGCGGCTTGTTGGGCAGCATGACGCAGGCGACCTTCCTCCACGAGAGCCGACCCCTTCCTCCTCGACCACCAGTAAGGAAGAGGTGGCGACGGCGAAGGGAAAGGCGCCGCTGGCCTCCTCTGAAAAGCGAGGCCCTGATGCTTCGTCCAAGGGATTCCTTCCCCATGTGAAGCGTACAAGGTGAGTGTGCTTTTCCTGGCCTTCTCCAGAGTTCCTTTTGCTTCTTGTTTTGATGACGAACTGACTTGGAAGTTCCTCCGGTTAGGATTACAATCGTTCCCGCCGGCGTCCCGGCGGGAGTGACCACCGATGAACATCCTCTGACACCAAGGCTAGCGCCGGCGCCGATTGAGTAGGTGGAGCCTTCTGCTCAGGAACCCTTGGTGCCGGAGAGCGTCGGCCTGATGTCCCTGCTACAGGTAAATAGACATGTCAGCGTTAAAACGTGTACTGTAATCGATACTGACCTTGCTATTTTTAGATTGCTATCTCCCGGATTCCCCCGCTCGAGAAGGCTCAAACTGAGCTAGAGGCTACCCGAGCAGCAAACGAGGAGCTGAAGAAGCTCCTCCAGGAGTCGGGGAGCTGGTGCGCAGAGAAGAAGGAGCTGCAGAAGTGCCTCCAGGAAGCCAAGAAGAAGAGGGAGGCGGCCGAGGCTGAGCTTCGGGCGTCGAAGGCCCGCTTGTCGGAAGCGAAGTCTTCCCTGCAAAGGAGCCATACCTATGCGAGGAAGCTGGAGGAGGACCTTGAGCGTGCCGTCGATACGCTCAAGAAGGCGCTCATTGAAGTTGGAGTTGCCATCCTCCCCCGTCCTTCCCCTGCTACTCAGCTGGAGGAGCTCGTGGCGTCGGTCCCTCGGTCGTTCTTCTCAAGAAGTTTCTTGAAGATGAGCTTCAGCAGGGCGTGTGGGACGCCCTGGCTTTTGCCCTGGCTCTTCTTCAGTGTCAACACCCGGACTTGTCGCTGAAGGCCCTGGCCGCCGACCTGCCCGCTGGTAGGGAGGAGGAGCTTCTCGATGCTGTGCAGAGTGCGGCGGATGCCTTCGGTGATTGGGTCCAGGCGTCTAGTTTAGCTAAGTAGAATAGGAACTTGTACCAGAAAATTGTCAGTAACTGTGCGATTAATCTTGTGTATTTTTTGTTTTTTGAAAACTTGGGTTCTTTTCACAGTGTTTGTTTGCTCTCGCAAAATGCTTGTCGTATGCGGGGTTTGTGGTGGACTTGATTGAACTCATCGCTTCTTCCCCCTGACTTAGGATCTACGAGTTGTGCCATTTCCACCACAAACTGAGGTTGACCAGTCCTTAGATTTAGTTGGATGGAGGGCTCCGTGGCTCCTCGTCATCAGTAAACACGTTAAGGGGTCCCCGCCCAGTTTTTCTGGTCGTAGCGACAACTTGTGCCTTGTTATTTGCCGAGGTACTGGGCATAAGCTAGGAAGCTCCACATTTTTGCCCTGCTAACGACTGCATTATGTTTCTACCCATGATGCCTTCTATTCAAAGTAATCGGGGACGTGCATAAGTATATGGGTTCTGTTGGTCTAGTCATATTCGTGTCTTCTTTCCCTTCCTTTATTTGAGGTCGAGGAACGTTACTACGGAACTGGGGAGCTTAGTTGACCAGGCCTTAGGTCTGGTCAAGTGGGGGGCTCAGTGGCTTCTCCTGTCACCTGCAGACACGTTAAGGGGTTTTCCTCTCGTCCCTGATGGTTGTAGTGCGGAACCTTTCCTCCTCGCGCAGGCCGAGAAAGATCGGTGCTCGTATGCGTACACCAATTCGCCATATACTTGTCTAGCCCCCGACTGTCTTATTCGAGGGGCATCTCGGATAGGCCATTACCTCGTCGGCGTTGGCCCTTTTCTCCTTGTTCCCTCCGGAGGACTTCTTCTTGCGCTTAGTCTTCCTCGAATTGTCCCTTGCTCGGAGAGGAGAATTGGTCAGCCCGCCTCGTTGCTGCTTGATGTATCGCAGGGTCTCCTCCACACAGGCGGCCTTTTTGGCTAGGTCCATGAGCTGTCTCGTGGTCTTTGGTGGTCGCATGATCAAGTCGTGCGTACACATCTCATTTCTGTTGCCCCGAGTGAAGGCGCGGATGACATCTGAGTCAGTTATCTCCGGAATAGTGTTGCGGACCGCACTAAACCTTTTGGTGAATTCTCGAAAGGTCTCGTCTGGTCGTTGGATGACTAGAAATAGATCGTCGACATGACCAGGTCTTGGGAAGGTACCTTGGAAGTTCCCGAGGAGCATGTCGCAGAGCTGCCCCCATGAACGGATAGTTCCCGGAGGTAGGTTTGTCAACCAAGTCCTAGCGGCTCCCCTGAGAGCGGTAGGAAGGTAGTTGGCCATAACCTTCTCGTCTCCGCCTGCGACCTCGATCGCGGTGGTGTAGATCTGCAGGAATTCCACGGGATTCATGGTGCCGTCATATGATTCTAGGGACCCGGGCTTGAAACGAGAAGGCCAGCGCACCTACCGGAGCTCCTGGGATAGCCCTTGGCATCCGCTGAAGGCTCCCCGATAAGGTGCATTCTCACCGCTGTTCGAGGTCGAAACCCGGCCGCGAATGTTGGCGTATTGTGAGTGGTCCCTCCGAGGGGGCTGTTGCTCTTGCTGGCACCTTTGGTGTTGGTGCCTGTTGAGCTGATCTCGGAGGTCAACAGGTGGCTCCTCCTGAGGAGTCCTGTTCCTGGGGTGTCGTCCTTCTCGGTCATGCTCTTCTAGCGGAGAAGGGGTTCTTACTCGAGTAGAGCTTCGTGTCACCGACTGGGCTCGAGAAGACTCGGCTTGGTCTTGGGCCTCTTGGAGGTCAGCCCCTAGCCGTTGTAGCCATTGCATGCCCGCGGGTATTGATAGATCCACTGCCGGTGGTCGTGACAGCAGATGGCGCACCTCCGCGAGCCTTCGAGCGGTTCAGGACACGTACTCCCTCGTTCCTGGAGGGGTTCTCTCTGCAGCGGCAGGTAAGTCCCCGTTCCTGGGGGGAGTGGCCATCGCATTGTGCAGTTGCGAGCCCCCAGGCAGATTTCGGTCCTCGAGATCTTCACGACCGTCATCGATCGCGAGAACCACTCGAGGTCCTTGGTTAGATGATGCGGCGGGAGTAGGGTCGTGATCGTTCTGACGATCGGAATTCGTAGGTGAAATTCCGATCATTGGACTGGTCGTTCCTGGTGGGAGGTTGTCGTTCAGCACCAACTTCCCGTCGAAGACCCTGGCACACTTGGCCCTGAAGCGATCTGCTTCGTGATCCGAGTACTCTCCAGGGGCGTATTCTCCCAAATCCACGCAATCCGTGACCGGGTACGGGTCCATGGGGCCAAAATTGTCGTAGAAGCCCCGGTCTGAGTACCCACCACGGCGTGTGGGGGCGATCAGACTCCTTGTCGCATCTGCTTCCTCCTCCTCGGATCGGACCGAGGAGGGCCATGCAGCAGGCGAGAAGAACTGATCGCGATTAGTTGCACATCCTGCCGACTTTGATTCTTCCTGGACGGCTTGATCCGGAGAGGTCCCCACGGTCGGCGCCATCTGTTGACGATCGGTGAATCGGCGATCTTACGGTATTCGTGGAACGGTGATACTGGGGGGTAGGGACCTCTAGGGCCCAAGCCTAGGAGATCTGATAACAGGGGACAGCCCTTTTTTATACAGGTTTGGGCCTCACTCAGGATAATAACCCTATGTCCTATTCATATATATTGATGGAGAAAACATCTTTACAATGGGGGTGTATGTTAGTGGCTACCCTAGGCCTAGTCGCAGACTAATCTATCTAATCCCGCGGGACTCGACTCCTTCAAGGTGGCGGGTCTTCTAGGGCTTCACCTCCTGGGACTTGGCTCGACTTGCTGTGCGACTAGAAAGACCTGTCCTCCCCTATGGGATTGCTGATCCTTATATAGGGGGTCCCCAGGGTCGTACTGGATATGGACTTACACCCGAGTAGGACTCTGGCTTCCTTAAACGTCGGGATTGACTTCCTAGTTTAAGCGATATCTTTCCTCTTCTGAGGAGTTACCTTATTTTCTGGGGATCCTTACTAAGTACGTGGTACCCTTCTGGAAGCCCAGGGAATCGTACGCGGATACCGTCTCGTATACAGGATATCGTACTATACATCGTCACTTACCTTATAATTAACCCCTCCTGACGCCTTATAGATCACGAAGGCATCATCGATGCACTTTTGTATCATCGAGAAGTCACGTTTCGTTTTCATTATGGAATCAAAGTAAAAGACCTTGTTCCATGCTCCAACGATAACCACAAGTACCCAGTGGTCGCTGCATACATGACATCATGGTCAAAAGTGAGACGTAAACACCTAGCTAAGTGCATAAATTGAAGGTTTAGACAGTACTAAAGAACTTACGGTGGGTTGTAGGCAAACATTATGTAATCCTTGGTCCTTTGGGCCAGCCATTGTTTCGCAAGGAACTGCGTGACCATCTCTGCATTCTCGTTGAGCACCCTCCAGTTGAATAGGTATGGATCGATCAATCCAACGTTTGCACTCAAGCGCCTGATCTCTTGGACCATGTGGAGCGTCCATACCCTCATGATGTTAGCGCCGAGTCTATCAAAGGTATAGAGATTGAACAGGTCTTCATAGTTGATGTCAAACGTACCAGTCCCAACTTCATCGAAGAAATTGTACTCAGGTGGCACTCTAACCGTGATGTACTGCTCAGCACCAGGCTTCGTGGATTCTTGCATGTAGTGATTATGCAGAAGTCTGATTTGCTAGGCCATATTATTCAGTTGAGGCTCCGGGAGGAGTGGCTCACCCCATTTGTATTTCTGGGCTAGACGTGTAGGAGGATAGTACTTTTCTGATGAATACGATAAAGCCTTACTGGCACTATCAGCCTCCTATTTCTTGCCGCCTTGGCCTCGTCGTCCTCGGGTTTTCCTCAGAGGCTTGACCGGACTCGGATCGCTACGCCATGATATGAGTGGTTCAGTTTCCTTAGGCGTAACATCCTCCAGTGCAGCTGATTGGGTTTCGTTGGGTATAACACCTTCTGGTGCAGATGGTTGGGTACACTTATGGGTACACTTAGGCGCAACACCCTCCAATGCAGCTATCAAGACCTCCTTCGATAGTGGCTCCTTATACCGGGTCACGAGTTCCTCCGTCACTGTTGTCTGGGGCTCATTGTGCTCCGTGATGGCCACCGCCTCGTCCATCAACACCATCGGGGCCTCCTCCACTGGGCGGGGGTCCTGTTTATTCTTGGAGCGCCATTTCCTTTTTTGTGGTTCGACGGGCTCGTCCATCAATACCGCTGGGGCCTCCTTCTCCGTGCAAGTGTGCACGCTGTCCCCCTCGCCCATTGAGAATGACGGCAACTTAACGGTTTTGCTCAAGTCCAATGGCAAATGGCACGACGGACTGAAGTTGGCCGAAGATAGATGACAAGAGGTCGGAGTGTTTGTGTCCAGAATTATCCCCATTTTTGGCCACATGATGAAACAATTGACGCACTCACCTATTGTTGTCACATCATCTTTGGGGGGCACGGGGACTTGTACGGCACTGTACGCGGGCACTACGGAGTCCACCTGTACCTTCGCCATCGTAGACGATATTTCAACGTTGTGCAAGCGTTGCCCCAAAGTTGGTTGATACACTAGCCCTTGTGCCACCGTCAGGGCACACCGCCAGGTTGCATCATCACCAAGTCGCACCTTGCTGGTGCCTGCAGGACAATTATGGTTCAGTTACACGTCCACAAAACTTGTTGCGAAGCATTCGTGCAACTAAACAAACTTACAGTGATTCATCGATAGGAAGCGCGTCAGCTCTCCCTTCGGAAGTAGCATTTGTGGAGGTGCAACTACTCCATCCATACGTGGCCTAGGCTCGGCGTGGTTAGGAGGCAAGGGCGGCAGCTGCCCCCCGAACAAGGAGGCCACCTCCCTGCGTGCCTCCTCTCTTGCCTTCCGAAGCATGTCATCAGCCATGTTGTCTTGTACCTTCCTTGTTATCTCTTCAATAAGCGTTTCCTTCCTGCTTCTCTTCCTTTGCCTGGCGTCCTCTTGGGTTTGGGGGAAAGCTACGCTCCATGTAGCGGTAACCCCGAGGCCTCCCACGCGACCAGATTTCTCAGGTTTCTCCAGAGCTTTCACGAGAGGGTCTAGCCACCTCTCGCTCCCGATGGACTTTGAGGAAGATTCCTGCTGGCTCAACTCCCGCTGCAATAGAAGCAGTGCGAGATATAGTATTGAGCGATTTGTTATACTTATGAAATCGACACGGTGGGTTAAGTTCGTACCAGACGATTGGACACATCCTCAACTTCGGGGGTCGAGAAGGAAACAGCTCCCGTAGTCAGGTCGGTCTTCGTGCGGCCCCTGATCCATGTGTGAGGGACCCAGTATTTTAACCCGATTCAAGGAATTCACAACAAGTGAAGACGGTGACCATAGCCGCTACCTGCGACGGACTATGGCCCACCCCCGTCCCGTGCGACATGCATACGACACGATGCGTATGACTCACCACGGCCTGATTGAGGGATCACGATTCCAAAAACATACGCCACAATGCGTATGACTCACTTTGGCAATGGACCGTACATTCACTTTGCACTTCGCTTGAATCGCATAACAAGTTCCTCCATATGCATCCAACCACACTCCCCATTTCAACATACACGCATGACAGACGGGAGGTGGGGGCATATGTTGGACAGCAAGCATATCATCACACGAACCACTATGATACGATAATACACCTAGTTGTCCACATGGGACTATATGAATACATCATTCGGCGATAACCGGAAACATAGTCAAGTCGGAAATATTCATGCAACAGCGGAATAAAAGACCCAAAATCTGCAGCGGTGCATCAACCGCTGCCCAATAGTCAACAAAATCCCACGAGTCGATAGCCAACCAAGAAACCCAAGTAGCTAAGCATCATCGAAGTAATCCTCGACCACTGGCTCACCTGCAATGATCTAGGAATATCCTAGGTGAGTACAAATGTACTCGCAAGACTTATTCGTGCTTGATTAAATGCCCTACTCATGCATTACTATGACTGGAATAAAACATGGTACAATCCAAGTTAACTAGATATACAAAATACGACATGGCAATAATAATATGAAGGAAAACTACCGGGATTTTAGCTCGCAGTCCAGATTTCGTACAATTCAAGGTAAGACCACAAAAACATTCTCATCATCATTTCCAAGTTTATTCGGGGCAGCCCACACCCCATTTTAACTATTGGTGAAACACCACAACATTTCCAAATAATCTCTCAGACCGTTACCAACAATACGACCACTACGGGTATACGAGTGCGTTACCCTTGGAGGTTGCAAGGCTCCAAGCGGAATTGAGACTTACCATCAGATATACCCTAGCGTCGATTTCGGTAACGTCCACACGGTGATAAGGGAGTGCTTAGGTGAAATCACCTCAAGATGGTATGACGGCAAACACACTTCAAAATGCCGGGGGCCGTATTCAATTCTTCAGATAACATACCAACCGTATTCACCAAGCACACCCTCGGCTCTCCCATCTCACCTTATTAAGTTAAAGTTGAGGGGGCAACAAGGTTAATTCGCAGCCATAGCTGAACATAATCGCACGACACATCCTAGTCATACTAGTTTTCTCAAACACCGATCACGTGTTTCAAGCAAACATTCACCACATAAACATATATAAGTCCAGATTTCATACAATTCAAGGTAAGACTACAAAAACATTCTCATCATCATTTCCAAGTTTATTTGGGGCAGCCCACACCCCATTTTAACTATTGGTGAAACACCACAACATTTCCAAACATGAATGCATGTTGAATGATGCTAGGTATGCAACCCTAATGTGAGGTATGCAACCCTAATGTGACTTATGGATGTTAGAACTCCGATGCAACAAGAATTCATTAGTTTGCATGTTTAGATATTAAGTTATGGCCCTAGTAACGCATGCATGTCCATTTCGTTCGGTTGCAAGTTAGGATTGAAAGTTACTAGTCTCGATAGATGGCCATGTTCAAAAATGATCATATTAGGGAAGTGCTCTGAGATACAATCCTAACGCAACTGGAACCACTCGATTCGGAACTATAATCGTTAAGTTAGGATTCATCGAAAACTTCGCATGAAAAAGGGGTGAACTAGGGTATACGCCAAAATGCTCAAACTTTCGATTGTGAATCTGAAAATTGTGTTTGAACCAGATCATAGGAAATTTCATAAGGTTTCCAGAAATATAAAGTTTGCTAAATTTGGAGCAATGGTTCAAAAGTTACGGATTATTGAAAACTTCGTACGAAAGAAATGAACTTAATTCAAACTCAAATTGGTCTGGATTTACATTTCAAATTTTGAAATTTTGTTTCAACCCAGTTGTAGGAAATTTCTCTAGGATTCTAGAAAGGTAAAGTTTGTTCAATTTGGAGTTACGGTTTAAAAGATATCGCGTTTTAAAATTTACCGGATATTTAGCCAAAAACACTAACCCTAACTGCGAAAAAGAATTACTAGGTCCACCCGAAAAAGCTACACTAACCCTACTCTCTCTGGCTGACGAGCGGGGCCCCTGGTCAGTGCTGACTCGGACCATGGGAGGTCCAGTCAGCAGTTGGCGGGGCACGGGCAACCAATCCGTGGTTGCCACGTCACCCCGCTCAACTCTCCCTTTCTCTCACCCACTCTCTCTCTCTGACTCGGTCCTGGGGCGGCTGGGGTCCTCGCCGGAGCTTCACCGGACATGGCCGGAGGTGAATCGGGGCACGGCCGGCTTGGCTGAGGACGGTGGAGGAAGGAGGAGCTCACCCCGAGTGCGATGAGCGGACGCGGGGAAGCTGCGGTGGCCGGGACGAGGCACGCGACAGCGAGGAGCGGCAGAGAGCATCGGGAGATGCCGGTGAGGGGCTTCCAGTTAGCAATCTGCAAAATAGAGGAGGGGGGAGGGTAAGGGAGGTAGCGAGGTTGCTCGGGAGCTAGGTGATGTAGCCGAGGAAGAACCAGAACGGCGGCGGGGAGCTCACCGGAGTTGCAACCGGACGTGAGGACGAAGGAGACGGTGGAGGTCTTCCGGGCTTGGACCTGACACATAGAGGAGAGGGGGAGGTGAGGAAGGGTGAGAGGGGGTTCGGGACAGGAGAGGGGAAGCCGGGGGCTCACCGGAGCGAGAGGGATTGCTCGCCGGAGTCGGTGGCCGGCAGCGGGGAAGAAGGGGGCGGCACGGGTAGCTCCGGCGATGGGAGTTAGGGTTTGGGCGTGGGGATGAGAGAAGGAGAGGAGGAGCTGTCCGAACGAGAGCTAACCGGTGGCGGCGACATGGCGGGGCCGCTCTAACGAGCGGGCCCCGCGGACTGGGAGGAGGGTGGAGGCGGGATAGCCCTAGGGCCGCTTTCCTACGGGAAAGGTGGGAGAAGGGGGGGAGAAGGCGGGGTGGGATGGCGGGCTGGCCGAATGGGCCTCGGCCCAATAAGCCTCGGCCTGTTTTCTTTTAAAATCCCTTTTTCCTTTTTCTAATCTACAGGGTTACTTTTTAATCGATTTAACCATCCAAACGAGCTCCAAAAATCTTGAAATTTTTACAAAATTCATAAAATGTCTTTTAGAGCCTACTGTAAAAT